>JABFPN010001331.1:0-30318 GCA_022817305.1 Leptoteleia sp. ZL-2020 | reverse complement strand
TCAGCCTTATAGTGTAGTAGTACGAGTGTCTTTAAGAACCTTAATACTGGTCAACAGAGGTCGTGAATGGCCGAGTGGTAAGACATGTGACTTATAAATTGTAGGTCGGGAGTTCAAATCAAGGTGGTATTAAAGTAAATTTTTTTTTATATAGAAATGCTTTGTTAGCCACTATGGCTCGACTGTGGCTCCTGGCCACATCCCACAGTCGATCCATTGCGGCAACATGTGTGGCTTATTGTGGCCAAGACTGTGGACTCCCGCATGCCACAGTCTTAGCCACAGTGCTGCCATAGACTCTGCCACAATGTTTTTTCCACGCGGGGGTGTACGAAGAATCGTTAATTCGTTATTTATTGTACTAAAAAAAATTATGATTGAATAGAGAAAAACATTTGCTTGAAAAAAAACGCACTTGCTTGAGAAGTACTTTAGATATTCTGGTTAATAGTTTAAAGTAAATGTAACGCGATTTTAAGTAGTTTCCACAATGTAGGTTACATTGCATACATTACAGGAATGCAGATTAATAGAATGCAGCATTTTTGCTTAAGCTCGATTCATTGATGTCATTTTTATTTCGAGGTCTGTGATAAGTGTTGATTAATCGTCACTTTTTATGAAAGAACCGTAGATAATGCGCACAAAAAGTCAGTACATATTGAAATTTGCATTTTTGTTGTGCTGTGAAATGTTGTGGATTTTTGGTTAAGCGGTATCAAATTGTAGGATAATTATCCACTTTCGTAACAGTCAGAACTTTATGGTTTGATAAAAGCTATTTTTAATCAGTCGTTTAGTCATAGTTAATTTAGCTTGGCTAAAAAAACGTCAGATTTTTTCTGCTATTTGAAAAATTTACTAAACAATGGTTTTATAGTTTTCTGCTTGCTTAAAGTATTGTGACCCGAATGAAGAATGCGTGCTTAAAAAATTAGTGCATGATTTCAATGTATTTGTAATATGATACAAATTGTTGCATATTTCTGTTTACTTAAAAGAAAGCTTCAACGTCAATATTAAAGCAGAGATGTTTTTATTGATATTAATAGCAAAAATTTGATGATAATATATGTGATGACAATTTTATTTATAATTATTGTTTTGAGTATTTATAAATTATAAAAAAAAACAATTTATTAATCATTTGACCATTTTCTTGTATAGCTTATAACATGCTATCTTAAAGATCACTTTATTAATCTTATCAGCATTGCAAGCAAAAAGGGATATCGAGATAACTTACCATGAATATTACATTTAATATCTTATTTAAATTCACTTCTATCTCATTCATTCCAAATACTTTGAAGAAATTGATTATTATGCAAATAAATATTTGTTGACATTAATGTAAATTGTTATTGTCTCGATTAGATTAATGTACAACTTTTGTTTTTCATAACAGTATTAAAATCCGTTCCCATATTTCAAAAAAGTTAATACATTTTTGTACAATATAAATAAAACCTTATCGCTATTCTCCATAGCACTGTAATTAATACTTTCAAATACAAGCGAAACTTAAGGCTTGCCAATGAGAACCGATAATGCAGATGTATATTTAAATATTTAATTTCTCGATTTGCAATACGATACGCATATTTATATCAGCGAAAGAATTCACGTTTATCGCTAACAAAGCTAAACTTCATTTGCTCTTTTACTTCTGTCACAGTTGCCAGCGCCTCTGCCGATTTGCAAGGAGTGTTTAGGAGCGACCGCGGCCGGCGGGAGTAACAACAACAACTACAACAATGCGTCCAAACGCACGGCGTCCGAGAAGTTGAGCCGTTGCAGCGCGTGCGGTGCCGCTCTGCACAACTCGTGCGCACCACCGGACTTGGCGGCTCTCGTCGACAGAGGCAGTTCTTGGTGTTGCGACGATTGCGCCACGACGTGCGCCGGCTGCCAGTTGGAACGCGAGTCCCAGAACTATTTGGTGAAGTGCGCGGGATGTGTTAATTGTTATCACCCGTCCTGTTTGGATCCAGTCATAGACAAAAAGAGCAAAGCGCCGTGGCGGTGTCGACACTGTCAGACCACTCACACGCCCGTGAGTCAAACGAGAGACGGCACGACGAAACGTCACAAAGGCTTGCGAGATATGTCACCACACGAGGAATCCACTCCACTCAGTGCGAGGAAAAGGCTCAATAAGTTGCGGGAGAACAGAAAGTGAGTAAACAACTGGGCAATATGGTAGTAGTAAATTGACCAATAACGCTATGCGCGTTATTGTACATATTAAATGTTATTACTGAAAATAGTTGTAGAATATATTGTACACCCAGTCCAGACAATTCGTGACCCACCTAAGTTTAATGTAAGAGAGTTTAAGTTGGCTATTCTGCTAATGAAAACAGATTTAGAAACGCAGCTTAAAGATGAGTAAGAAATAGCAAACGCTTTTTCTTTAAGTTGCGTTTCTAAATCTGTTTTCATTAGCAGAATAGCCAACTTAAACTCTCTTACATTAAACTTAGGTGGGTCACGAATTGTCTGGACTGGGTGTACAATGAGCAAGCAAAGTTGCCAATTGTGTACTCGTATACACAGAAAAAAGTTAGAACGAACTCGACAGAGTACAAGATTTATACATTTTATTAGTGTCTTGTATATTAATAATTGTAGGGAGTTTATTAATACTACTAATGCTTGCCGAGTAATAATGATTTATTAAATGACTTTACATCAGTGTTGCTATAAGGTATAGTAAATTTTGTTTCAACTTTGTTGTGCGTGTGATGGTGTTTTACATGTTTATCGGTGGGTTATTATTTTGTTTCTTGACTGTTCGAATGCATAAAATATGCTATAATACGCCAAATACAAAGTGAACATACACAAGTTTGAAATACATTATTTTATTTACGCTAAGTAAGCACGTTGAAAGCCATATTACTTGTATGTGTCAGAAAAAAGATATTAGACATTTGGATCAAACAATGAAGGAGCTATTTCTTACTTTTCGACTGTTCAGTTGTAAATTCAACCATTTGAGATTACATTCTTTGAAAATGAACAGCTTGATAAATATTTATGTTGCAGTTAACATTTTAACATTAAACTATTGAAAGTAACTGTTCTTGTATTTAAAAGTTTCATTGGAGAAAAATCAACTGATAAATAGATGGTTGACATAATAGAAAATTTATTTGAATTTATATTGTAAATATTTAATAAATTATTATAACTTTATTATAAAATTATATATATATTGTATATAATAATAATCTCCTTTAAAAAACAAGAGTAAAGTATAAACAAAAATATTAAATAAATCATGATTTATAACAGAAGGTACATTAAATATTTATTACAAAAAGAATAGTTATTTAAGCAATTAAAACTAAGTTACTTGACATAATTTTATGGACTTCGTTTATTTATTTGTAACAGGTACTCTTGTTAGGTTCGAAGTTAAACGTAGAAATATTTGTGTTTACAGGTCACTTGCATCGAGAAAGAGTATATCATCATCAACGCCGGGTAGGAAAAGCGGTACCGCATCAGCACAGGTGGACTGCAGCTCGGACGGTAATGCGGGTGTTGTCTCCCCTCGTCAACCGACCTTGTTATCCTGTCCCATACCACAACCACCCCCCGCCCCACTCGCAGGCCAGGGTAGGCTGCTCGAGGAAAAGAACGACCGCATATCGAAGGAGAAGCAAAAGTTCTTTCGGTTAAGTGCGTTCAACGCAAAACACAACAAACTTAAAAAGCGGGTGGGGGGCGGTGATGACAACCCGAAGTCTTCAGTGTCGGGCGCGCGGTCCGTGACGCGCGCCGCTTTCCAAGCAAAGAATCCGAAGTCCGCGGCGACGCAACGGGCGCCCGCGGTGTCGAGCAGCAGCGCCGGCAGCAGCAGCGACGACTCGAGCGACAGTAGTGACGCGGACGACGACGAGGACGACGACGACGACGACGACGATGACAATGACGAGGACAACTCGAGCGAGTCCGAGGCGTCGTCGTCCTCGTCGGAGGAACCGGCGCGAAATGTCAAAGCCAAGGCACCGACGGTAGCGCCAACAGCTAGCGCGGCGCAGGCAAAGGGGCCGTTCGCTTGCGATCCCAACGAGGATAAACCTTGGGGATTCGCGGCGGCGGCCGCCAAAATCAATCCGAACAGTCCCTTCTTCAGCAGCGTGACGAGCACGTTTGGCGCGCCGTTGCCGAAGCTGGATGTCGGCGACAAGCCGACCTTCGGGTTGAATATACGACCGCCCGAGGAAAAAGTGGCAAAGAAGCCACCAGCCAAGAGCCCCGGTGTCGGTCAGCTGAAGGGACTGTTCGATGGGCTGAGTCATTTTTTCTGTGCGCCGGGCAGCAGTCGTGTCAAGCCCGGCACCACACCGCCCAATTATGCGCCAGATCGACGCAAGCGCCACCCTCCGGAGGAGCCAAAGGCTAGCGATAAAACGGCCGTCGCCGTGGCAAAGCAGCCTAAGAACGAGGCTGCTCAAAAGCAACAAGTCAAAGACGCGTCGTCCTTGAGAGATAAAGATAAAGAGAGGGAAAAGGAGAGGGAAAAAGAGAGGGTAAAAGAGCGCGAGAAAGAGCGTGAGAGGGAAAGGAGGAGGGCGCGCGCAATGAGTCCGGTGATTGAGAAAGCACCGCGCATGACGCCGTCGGGTTTGGTAAAAACGGCGGTGAACAGCAAGCGCCATGAGCATGACCGGCGGCGGCTCGCCAAAAGCCTGGACGATGTGCCGCTGATTAAGTTCGCGCGTGATGTGCCCCCTAATAAAGTCAGGAGACTGCGCACGGATATGTCGTCGACGACGACAGCGACGCGCCACCCTGAGTCCGGCGTCCTCAAGTCCTCGAGGCCAGAGCATCATTCGCCGTCGGCGTCCGAATCCAATCCCAACCCCAAATCCAATCCAAGAACCTGTACTAGCGCCACCACCACCAACACCACCACGACACCCCGCGCAACACCCTGCTCCACAAGGAAGGGTAAGAGTCTACCCCACCCGATCACGAAATCCTAACCTTGAAAGATGCACCCGGTCGCAGATCGACATTTTCCCCTCTAATCTAATCCTCGCTCTCACCACCGTGGATGTGTTGGCGGTGTGGTGTGGTGTGTGTACTGTTTCATTGTGTGCGTGTGATACCGAGTACGTCAGACTACCATAAATTTTTTTTCAGGCTCCTTTTCATTGTTCTGGCAACGTGACTCTTAATAAGTTTGCATTTAATCAGAAGTAATATTGTCGGTTCAAATAATTTTCGTTATTTGTATAACACATTTATACTTCCAAGCTTTTGTATTTTAGGTGTACAAATATTAAATTAACGCACGCGACGTCCGAAACTAATTTTAATGCAGTCCTTAAAGATTAACATTTTTTAATTGATTTTTCATACACGGAACAAAGGAAATTGCGCCAGAACAATCGAATTGTCAACAGTTGCGCCTAACATGAAACATGGTGTAAAATCAATGGATGATATTTGGATGTAATTGACTGCGTTATAATAACCTTGAAATGTCTCGTGACTAATGATTGTTGTGCAAGTATTTTGCAGGACTTTCAAATAAACTCCGGAGTTCGCAACAACGATACTTCGAATGCTGATCACGACACACAGAAGCCATTTATTTTACACTGTGACCACGTTTTCAGTTGGCTGTACCCCATACCTTGCTACTTTTATGAATTTTTTCCTTACGTCTTATTTTTTGAGTATTTGGATATTGAAATCTAACAAACACTCTAGTCTGCATGCAAGTACTGACACACTCGGCCTTTTTTGTTTTTGTTTGTTTGTCTAGTTTTTTTTCTTTTTTTTTCTGGTTTACTCACGCAATACACAAACAAATCATTGCGGACGCCAACACATTCACGTAAAATTAGTACAAAGCTATAATGCTAGAAAATGAAACCACCTCATATGCACCAAATTGCAACTCGCCAAGGATCTCATTGTCGCTCGAATCAACCTGCTGCTGTCGACGTTTGCAGGCATTTAGTTTGCGCCATAATAACATTTTAGACATCGTATGTCTCACTGCCGATGAACTGACCGTCACCCTTAATCACTCCGCCAACACATCCCCTTATACTCCCGAAGCTTGGCTTTATTATAACACGCATTATTAACATTCATTACACAGCATTTCCGTCAATTTAACAAAACATGTATCGTAAACTTAAAAATTTTAAATTTAATAATTAAAAAGTTACAGTTTTTGATCAAATAAGAAATTAGTTAAAAATTAAGCAATAATATTAAATTAAAAAGAAATTAAGAATATATTTTTCATTTGATTCATGGAATTATGTTTATGATATTATATAATTAAATACATTTTTATGTGATAGGCAAATCAATTTTAATTCTATTTTGCTTTTTTTTTCTATCAGATGAACCTGTGTTCACACAAATCCTGCCACCAGGAGTTACTCAGAAAGATGTGGACTTGTGCAAGGAGGCAAGGGAGCGTGCCAATCGACTGACGATAGCAACGTCTGACGATGTTCTTATGAACACAAGTCCGGGTGGAACCGGACCAGGTGCGGGTACTCGGAATCCGGCAGCAATTGTATTTGGCCGATATGAAGTTGAGACGTGGTATTCCAGTCCATTCCCGCAGGAATATGCAAGACTGCCTAAACTATTCTTTTGTGAGTTTTGTCTGAAATATACGAAAAGTCGAGCGGTGCTGGATAGGCACATGGATAAATGCACCTGGAGGCATCCTCCAGCTACGGAAATTTATAGGTGCAATGGATTATCAGTATTCGAGGTTTGTAACAAATAATTATTTTGTACACTGACGTCTTTAGTATATCTGTAATTATATCAGCCTTAATTTTTACGTTAAATATATTTAAGAAGTTACTCAAGTGATATGCGATTAGACGAATTAATAAAATAAAAGGACTATCAATGTTTGTTTACGTTTGGAAGAACATAAAATTTGAATTAAAAAGAAAGAAAAACGAAATTTATCGATATTTCTTATATCTCGATGTATCTCAACATTAAATCTTTTGCTTTTCTCAAAACAGATAGACGGAAATGTAAACAAAATCTACTGCCAGAATCTGTGTCTCCTGGCAAAACTGTTCCTGGACCATAAGACGCTATACTACGATGTTGAACCGTTCCTCTTCTATGCCGTGACGAAGAACGACAAGTATGGCTGTCACCTCATAGGTTACTTCAGTAAAGAGAAGCATTGTCCTGCCCAAAGGTACAATGTATCGTGTATCATGACTTTGCCGCAGTATCAGCGTCAAGGTTTCGGCAGGTTTCTTATCGAGTTCAGCTACCTGCTGTCCAAAGTCGAAGGCATCCCCGGTACGCCGGAGAAGCCGCTCTCCGATCTCGGTCGGGTTTCCTACCATTCCTACTGGAAAAGCGTGGTATTAGAGTACTTGGACGCACACCGCGACTCCAATAACATTAAAATCAGCGAAATTACTCAGGAGACTGGCGTATCCGCGTATGATATCGTTACGGCAATGCAGCTGCTGGGATTCCTGCGCTCGGAATGTAGCGCGGACGGGCAACGCAAGATTATAATGGCCGTTGACTGGAAGAAGGTGAATGCGCACATGGCCAAAGTTAAGAAAAGCTTGCGTATCAAGCTCGATCCCGACTGCTTACGTTGGATACCACTGCTCACGCAAATTCCAAATCCTTACGCGAACGCGGAAGAGAGCGGTGATACTGGTTCTGAATGTTCGCCAGTAGTGGAGCCACCAAAGCCCGTGCCTACGGTTGTTGAGAAAATTCAGCGTGTCAAAATTAAGAAACGAACGAAAGGTCGCAGAGGCGCGGCAAACCGGCGTGGCGGGGCACTCGCGAAAAATCGAACGCCACAGTTGAAGAAGATCGAGGAGCATTCAGTTAAGGGAGAAGCAGTGGTGGAATCGAAGGAGGCGAAAGTAGTGAGCACGCCTAAGAGCTCGCGTGGCAAGGCACCAAAAGAAATGGTAAAAACGCCGGTCTCGACGCCGGGTTCGCGCAGACGAATTAGAACACCAAAGACGGAGCCGATCGCACCGGTGACGCCTTTGCGCAAACGCAGACATTCCGAAAAGACTGAATCCGAGGAAACAGAAGTAGTTGCGAAGAAAAGGACGCGCGAGTCCCTGAGAGATAAGGAGTCGAAAGAGAAGTCCAAGGTTGCTGACAAGTCTAAGGATAATAAGATGGAATTAGAGAATGAGAGCATCAAGCAGAAAAAGGAGGAACTGGCCAAAGAAATGTCGCCAAATGTTCAAAAAAGTAGACGTCAAAGTAAACTGGAAGATATTTTGATGAAAGTGACAAACAGGCAAACTAAGAATCAATCTAAGAAGGAAAAGAAGGTAGTCGAAGAGGTTCAATGTAATGGCAAGGAGGAAGTTAAGGAGACAAAGGCGGCAACTCCAAGGAGAAGCAGAGCGAAGCTTGTGGCGGAAACAAAGACTGAAAAGAAAGAGGAGAAGGAAAGGCCGGCTCCTGCAGTTGTTAATTCGACCAAGCAGCTCACTATTCCTGAGATGATTCAAAAGAATGCTAAACTTCAGGAGGAGTCCAGGAGTGAGTCCATAGATGACGATGGCGCGACTGTTAGGACTGAAAGTACCTTCGAAGTACCTTCTGCTAGTCCGGGTGAGTACGAAGGTGGAGACGAGGATGAAGGCGAAGAAGAGGAAGAGGATGACGATGAGGAATGCGCATCAAAAGTTGTCTTAAATAAAGCAAAGAATAATCTGGATAAGGGAAGCAAAGAGGATGTTAGAACACCTCAAAAGGACAATAAAGAGGAACGAATGGAGATTGATAGTGAATTAGTGGACAATCATGAAATAAAGGTTAGTATTCAGAACTATAGGAGTATTTTATATAAACTTAAGTTATATTTTTATACAGCTATGGTACTCTTATAATTAAATTTTTTCTGTGTAATTAAGTAATTGTATATATAATTGTATTAAGTTATGACAATGAAGTTTATTAAATTAAATTTAAATGTAAATTATTAACTTTTACATTAACTTTTACATTAAACTCTTATTTTATAGAAATTATTCAGTTCATAATGTGTTATATTTTATATTAATTAAACTTTCAGTTCCGACTTAGTTTACAAATACTTCTTTTGATGAAGTAATTGTAAGTTTAATAAGTCCATTTTCATAATGCATTTATACAATTTGTATATTGTTCCAAATATATATGATATTGTATAATCCAACAGAATTCAAGCGAAGAAACAACTGTTCGAGAAGAAATTGTGAAAGAACCTTTGCAAACGAATGTGGAAAAACCGATCTTAGAAAAATGCATTGTGCCAGACCAACACGTGGACAAGATATCTGTTGAACCAATGGAAATTGACGAATCGAGTCCGGAATCTGTACAAATAAAAGAAAATTCCACAGTCGAGCCTAAAAAGAACACCATTTTAACTAAAGCCGATCAATCCCCAATTTTATTAAGCGAAAGAAAAGAGACGAATGTGATAAGTGATGAATCGCGGCGTACATCTAATGTTCCTGAAAACATGGAGACGCAGCCTGCCACCCCTCAAGACCGACCTAAATCGGTGCCAAACGTAGCAGAGCCAGTTGAGATGACGCAATTGCAGTGTCAAGTCGAAGATAAGTTGCATTCGCCCGAGAGTGGTAAAACCACACCTCATCCTGAAAATCCAGGTTCGGTCAAACGAACACCACCGTCGCAGCCAGACCTGCCATCTATGGGCGTTTATACGCCTGACTCGACAACCAATTCGGTGCACTCGCTGCATTATGGCCAGTGCGACCTGGATGTCAGTCAGCTTGGCCTAGAGTCACCAACATCGATTGCCAGCGATCTGGCCTCACAAAACAGCGTTGAGAGACCTCCGAGTGCGTTGCCGTCAATGCCACCTAGTGTCTCAGGTCAAATCTCTACCTCTATACCAATGTCTGCCACGTCAACCTCGGTGTCTATCAATATTCCTAATCAGGTAAGTTATTCATGTTTAGATAAGCAAATTTACAACTGTTCAATTAATTAAATTAAACGTTGAATGCTAATTATTTTTTATACTTTTATAGGTTCAATACGGTGACTGTTCGATGTCTCAACATACACCTCCTGCTCATGTACCGATGCATTCAATGCATCAACCACCGACACCGCAACCTTTACAGCAGCCTCGTACACCACAGTCGCATACCCCTCAAAGTATTCCTACTCAAAGTCCACAACCGATACCCCCGAGTCTAACACCCCAGCCATTGCCACAATCTCATCCTTCTCAAAATATGCCCATTCAAAGTCCACAACCCATCCCACAAAGTCAGACTCCTCAACCACAACAATCGCAATCTCACTCTTCCCAATCAATGCAGCTGTCATTGGCTCAACAACAACAGCAGAGCCACACAATGTCTCATACTCAGACACAACAACAGCAGCAGCAACAACAGCAACTTAAAGAGATGCAGCAACAGCAATCTCAGCAACAGTCGCAACAAACTCAACAGCAGACACAACCGCATAGTAGTAAAAGGACAAGTTCCCAAAATTCACATAGGTAAGTTGCAACAGGGATGTGATATTAAATATCAGTTTTAAAGAAATTTAGAAAAAGAAAAAAGAGTAGCAAAGGAAAAAATGCGTTAAGAATATACATGAAATGTAAAATAAACTATTGACAATTTAACAAGTCAATAATGATACAATAATGATATAAATATATTTTTTAATTCGTTTATTTGATCTCCAATCAAGTTGCGACTTAATATTATAAAGCGTTTGATGAATTCCAGGTCGAGATCGACGCAACAAAGTAGCAGCAACAGTAGCAACAGATCTCACCGGGTTACTCCGCCAACATCGCACGCGCAATCCGCAACTTCACAGCATCAATCGTCGAGCCACACGAGTGTTTCGCACAACAGCAACGCGACTGGCGGTCACTTGGGTGGCGCGCAGTACCAAAGCGTGCAAAGTTCATCGATGGGCAACTTACCGAGTGTACACCCACATTCGCACACGCACGGCCACGCGGCTCACCCGCACAATATGACCGTGATTTCGCAGGGCAACTACATGGTGGCAGCGTCGCAGGCTTTTCCTACGCAGAACACTTACGTGATCCAACCGCGGGGTAGCCGTTCGAGTGCTCCCACACCCTGCACTACTGCAACCAATTTCTATATCCAGACAAGTGCGATGCCACCGCATTCGCATACCCCAGCGCCGTCTTTGACTGGCTCGGCCAACCACCAGACCACCAACAGCTGCAGTCTCGCAAAACTGCAACAGCTCACCAATGGCTTGGACATGATTCCGCCAACCCCATCTCCCGCGATGAACCTCACGCCACCGCCCCCGATTCCCCACACGATTACACCGCCGCAAACTTCGCGACAGTTGTCCTCGACACCGCCCCAGGTTCCACTCGGTTATGCTAAGAATTACTATAACGTGAACAGTGTGCCCCCAGGCACGCCCGGCGCCTCCTCCAGGTCAGCCTCGAGGTCGTCCGCCAACTCCAATATGGCGACCTTGACCCAGTCGTACGCCAGCGAAAGTCTTTATCGTCAGACCCTGGATCCTAGTGGCGCATGCACGCAAATGCAGACGGCGGCTAGTCGCGTTAGCCCGAACGTCACGTTGAATACAAATTTGATGGCGGCACAATACGGTTACCGCGTGCCCCAAGCCGCCACGGGTTACATGAACCAAGCGGCGCAACTCGGTGGTTTCATGAACCAGGCAAGCCAGTTGCCCGTGGTTGGTGTTAATGTACCCGCGCCTTACACGCAAGATCCCCATCAGCAAAATCCCGCCACCGTGTATACCACGTATCACGGCTATATCAATGGCAGTCTCATGCAACCGCTCAATAGCACCATGCGACCCCGCTAGCCCCAGTGACTCGCGATCCCGGACGACCAAGCGCAACACCGATTAACCAAAAGGAAAAGCAAAAAGAAGACATAACTATTTTTTTCTATAAAAGAAAATATCAACTTAAAAAATGCTTGCACCGACATTTTAATCACAATTGTTTGCCAAAACGTAAATAATAAAAAGAAACTTATTTTAATGGAACGTAGCGATTCGCTTAAAAATTTTATCTGAGCCATGCAATTGTTTTGCATGTTTTTAGTATCTTAAATTGTTGGCGCTAAAAGGTGTTTTGCAATGTCGTTTGGGAATGCGCGATTATTTTTTCGCTCTCATCTCTGTCATTTTAATGGAGTACAATTATGTGAAATTAAATTCATGACAAATTGTAAACCAAATTTACTAAATGTATATAATTATAATAATAATTATCATGGAATAAAATAAAAAAGATATCAATAAACTGAAAATTGTTATTTGCAAAAATTTTCAAAATCTAAACTGAAGTGGACATTAAATGAACAATTTAAGAATATTGTTTGGCGGTATATATTTTGAAAATATTTGCAAACTGTGAGACCGTAATAAATTGCGAAAAAAAAATATATATATAAAGAGAAAAACTGTTTTTGTTCGATACATTCGTTAATGCGTGTGCGTCGATTAAGTTTAAAGCAGTTTCTACTTCAATTTACAGCTTTTAATTGTTCTCGCAATGAGACCCGATTATTTTGTAAATATTTCATTCATGAGTGCGATTGATTTAAAAAGTTGATTTTTCGTTTAGTTTTAGATTACTATTTTGTATGTTGTTATTTATTAAATTTAAGATAAATGGAAAAGAAACTCATTGGTAACGCAAAGGTGCGACGCATACGACGAAATTGGACGACGACAAAAATGTGGTGATAGATTCGAAAATGATGTTGCAAGAATCATTTTGGAGACACTTTGCTGTTTTGCATCCTTTGCCTTGTTTGGAAAGCACGTACGAGGCAAATGTAGAGGGCATTTTCTACCTTCCATCATCATTTTCGATTTTTTCAATAAAAATAACTGGCAAAAGATCTGTACGATTAAAACTTAATTCTCTAATGTATATTTTATCTACTTAGAATCACAATGTAAAAATTAATGCATCAACCCAATCGTAATCTTATCGCATGATTTGTAGAGATGAGAAGTACTTTGAAGTTCTGTGCGAGCTTCAATCTCCCAGAATGAAAGGCCTTATACATATGTAATACTATTTAAAGTCACTACGGATATGTGATTTACTACACGCTATTCTACGCGGCGGTAGGGCATTTTTCTCTTTACCCCCTCCCCCCTCTACCCTTTTCCCTTCTCCCCCGACCTTGCCCACTGTCAAATCCACTTTTATCCCCACACTTTTATGGAGGCGTAACAAAACAAGGGGCGCTAAGCAACTTTTCACAAGCTTACGTATCGCCAAGTTGTCCATTTTTTAATTACTTCGATATTTATTGAAGAAAGACGCGCGTTTCGCTGTAAATAATTGAAATTGTCCTTTTATATCGCTATCCCCGCATCGTTACGTCTCGATTTCAGTCCTAATCTGCCACTCACTGTGTTACGTTTTGTGTATCATAATATTTATGGAAGAAAAGAAGTAATTAAATTTTATATATATATACATATGAATATAAATACTTACTTGTATAAGAGTATTCTGTTTGATATTATCGAATTGTTGAGCATTGTTGTTTACGTTGTCAGGGGCACACTGTACTTTACTGTATCATATATGCGGCATACACTAATCTGTCATCTATCGATTGTCAAATCGGCTATTATTGCGATTATTTTGATTACAGTGTACCGTCCGGTATGCAGATTAACGTTTATAATTATATCATTGACTACATTACTGCGATTATAGATATCTTTAATACAACAATATTACAGCTAAGACCACACCATAACAGTTTACTGCGCCACGCGTGCGTAGTAACGTTCTGTTCTCTCACACACGAATATTTTCTTGTTATAATTATTTTTTTTTATAATCATCGATTATTGCTATATTGTAATCATTTGTTATTATTACTTTTTTTAATTTTTAAATTAATTTGTTTATCCTTTTTTTAATGCTTGTCAACCCCCCCCCCGCCCCCCGGTTTCGCTGTATTTAATTTCATGTAAATTGTATAGATGAAAAGAGGGAATAGGATGTTAACGTTTAAGCAAGCGAAAATTGCGCGAAGCGCCGGGATAAAAAGACAAAAAAAATAGGTGTATAACTGTTTCGCAAATTGTCGAGCGCTTTGTTCGTGGACTGAAATTATTTTTTGTACATTGTGAGACATCGAAAACATAATAAATGATCGGATTTTAGGGCGGAAGAAAGGGAAATTGGTGAAACTGATTGAACTGGAGGACGCAACTTTTTGTAACTGTCGCAGACAATTTGCTGAAAGGTGGATAATAAAATGCGGTATATGTGTATTACAATGTGCACACACACACATTTACTGGACACTCGTTAAGGTATTTCCTTTTGTTTTTTGTTTTTTTTTTTTCTTATTTTTTTTCATCCAACGGAAAGAACGGAAAATGACAAAATAGATTTAGATTTTAATTTTAAACGATTGCGCGATAAGAATGTTCTAGTGTAAAAAAAATACAACAATATTTATTGTACATAGATATTACAAAACTCTACTAACAAATAAAAAAGAACCCATAAATATTAAGCTGGTACAGTTTATTATTTCAAAGCGAGACAGGGACTGACATTTCTTTATTTTTCTCTTTTATCGTTGCATCATTGTTACTCATTTTATTGAATTTTTACGCTTCTTTTTCTGCAGCAACCGTTTGCGTCGTCTCTTTTCTTCGTTTGCCAAGTTGATGTACTTTCGCTTGAGTTTTTTCGGCAACTTGGACCACTTTTCACCGGCTAGGGTGGCTATTTGCGTGACATGATAAGCAGGATATTTTCTGTGCATTTTTAAATAAAATACGAGGAAAGGATTGGTAGTCCTGAGTGGTGCAACGTGATAATTAGCGGTGCAACGCCGATGCAATGGTTGGTTTTGAGAAAATCCATCTGTGCTGCGCAAAAATTAAAACTACAGGAATCGGTCAGGTTCTTAAAATGTCAATTGCATTCATTATATTAATTATGGATTCATTTTTATTATACGTAACCTTTGCAAAATTAAGTTTACTTTCATGTGTTTGTTAAGCTGTCATTAAGGTGTCACTGACACAGGGGCCTTTTACTCGTTTATTCGACAAAAAGGATGAAAATTAAATTTGGATATAAATTTTATGGTAGAAAAACAATGTTAAAGATAAAAGTTAAAAAAAATTTAATTATAATTAATACAAATTTTAATACAATTTTAATAGAAATAATGATTATTATTGTAATATATAATGTATTATTTATTTAATTAAATACATCATACTTGTGAGCGTTCTGAGAGTTTTGTTTGATATCAAGTTTTCTCGTTTTAGACCTCGTGTTGCCCATGCTAATTAATTTCTTCTCAACTATTCAACAGTAACTAATAATTTTGCAAGTCACAAAGGTGCTTTATTTTTTTCGACAAATTTTTATTTCTATATACTGAAATTTTGTGTACTCATAGCAAATTTCTTTTGTTTGAAATGGCTTGTAAACGAGTAAAGAGAGAGAAAAAAAAACACTGTCGGTTCTGCCAGTTTATTTAAATGCAATTATTATTAGGGTTAATTTGTATTGTATAAAGTAAAAATAACAAACTTTGCATGGTTTAAAGAGAAAATGTTTATGAAATAAAAACATGGTGGGTATTAATAAATGTTGCAATTATTACATTCTATTAATAAATTATGCATTTGTTTATTTAGAAAATATTTATTTTATACAAATATATTACAAGGAATAATATTTGAATTTATAATACACGCATATTTATGAGATTCAGTCCTCTTGAAATAACTTAAGCTTAAAGAAAAACTCATGTCTCTTCATAGTTCACCCCCAGCTTGGGCAGCTTTTTTTGGTTTTTTGTTATAACTCTTTTTGTCCCCACAATAACAAGCTTTCTTTTGTGCGTCCATGTAACTTTTGCAACCGAGCGCTGTTGTTCCTGTGAAAAGCATTTTTGCCGCTCCCTTACAAGTATTTACTATTGATAAGCCAGAACTTTGGTATCCCTCGCAATATTTGTATAGGCATCGTTTAAACTCTAAATCACATTTTTCCTTATCCAAGTTACAGGTATCGTAACAAATATCATGTTGATCGCAACATTTTGTCATTTCCGTCAGAGGCAAATATTCCTGGTTAATCTGTGGAAATGTAAAATTAAATTAAATTAAAAAGAATGAATTTAATTAATTTTTAAATTAACAACAACTGATTTATCACCTTTCGTACATATGAAAAATTTAAGTATGTTTTTTTAATCTAAATATACAATTATTACGATTAATTTTCTAAAATTGTTATTTAAAATTAATTATAAATTTTATTTTTTAATTTTATTTTATAATTTAAAAGTCATTTTTGGTCCGTGTATTATTAATTATACGTATAAATTGAGATTTGTCCATTTATAAATTAATTTGGGTTTAAATTATTTTAAAAAAGCGCGGGCCTGGGAGTATCACTTTTGGCGCCAACAAGTGGTGCTGGAGGCGCCACTAAGCAGCACAATCGCCACTGAGTCGCGTTTAATTACCGTTGTATGAAGAAATATTGCAGGTATTTAGAAAGTCTTTTTATAAATTTTTTACAAAGATTTTTTATAAAATATTTCTTAATAGTAGTTTTATTTGGTGTTTTTTAAGAATCAATTTTGTCGGTACGAAACGGCGTCCAAACTTTTAAGTGTCCAACAAAATTTGTTGTAATCTGATAAAAATTGCGAATGGTACAGACGAATATTCAGCATAATTTGTGTTATTTGCAACTTTTCATCGGATTGGATCAGATTATGGATGCTTACGGGAGCGCCTGATTCCGCGATTGATTCCGGAATCATGTGTTCTAAAACTCATGTAGTTTAATATTAATGAAGACGGATTTTATTTATTCAACGATTTAACTGCTTTTAAACAATATTGTTGACCAAGTGGTGCGTTCTCCTGACTTAAAATAATAGATAAGTTGATCGCTCCCGGCGCTCCCGTAAGCATCCCATGTTAGATTTTGAAAAGTTTGGGAATATTTCGGAACGACAAAACTGAGATTGAACATTGCCAATTGGTATTACTATTTAAAATACAAATTTGTTATTTTTGATTGAGAACGTAACTTAAGAATATTTTACATTCTGAACATTTGGACTTAGATGCATTCGGTGGAAAAGTGATTTCGAGCGCAATCGTTTAGTACGAAATTGTTTGCAAAACGGTTATCCAACGAGAAACTGATTTCTTGGAATTCGTAACGGTCGTTCCGCGTTATCTTTTTTCGTACGATATTTGTGTGTGTTAATTACATCGTATTTTCATCGCAAAGGACATTTTGGCGCTAAGCATCCTCCATGTGATTTCTCCACATCTCCGTCGTACCAAGTATGCGATAAATTTTAAAAAATTAAAATTATATTATACTTTAAACTTGTTATAAATATTTAACATTAAATGTACAAAACAAGGAAAGGTTATAATTCTTGTTGCATTTAAATTAATCGTTTGAACATATTTTCCAAACAATATTTATTGTTTGTTTGATTGTTTTTTTCTTATTCCATATAATTTCGTGGAAAATTAGTGTGCGTGGGTATGAGTTTTATTCCGCCACCGCTAGAGTGGCCGCCATTATGTGCGCCATAATACATTTTTTTTTTGCCAATTGCAAGCGTTCCCATGCATTGAAATTTGCAAGGCTTTTACTATAACTTTTTTTTTTAATACAAAAGTAAATATTTTACAGTTTTTGTACCTGTATTCCTAAAGAACCACAGCCATCACTTTTTGGAATATGATTCCAATCAGGCTTTGGCACCACTCCTAAAACATAACAAAAATAATATTTTTGTTAATCTTAATTTTAAAACAAAGCCCAACGTAAAGTTACGGTTGTTATCAGGAAAAACTTTATTAGAAATGCGCGTGTAATTTAAATCAAATAATTTGTATTTTATAACAAATTATTTAGTAGGTAATTTTTGCTTATAGCACCCCCTATCCCCCCGCCTCCAATCTATACTTCTTAAACATACTTTGTATATATATAGGTATACAAAAAGTATAGATTTAAAAGCTTTTAATTGTGTGACACGAAACATTGTTATTATTTTATACAATATTATTCATATTAACATTACAATTTTTAATTTAATTGTACTTAAATTTAAAAATGGTCATTTTTTATATAATTTTAAATGAAACAATGAATTGTTTACACTAAGAAAGATGTAATAGTAAATTTTAATTGTTTAAATAAATATAGTAATACTTTTTAAGGAAAAATAGTAATAGTAAAAATAACCGTTTGTATCAATTGGGTGGACATCTCTGAAAAGTGAAAACTTTTTCTACTAAAGATAGTCAAAAATGATAATTATAAAAGGATTTGTGAATAAAATGCTATTGCATAATTTTTAAATGTTGTGTCTATTTATAGTAGGCATATACAATTTTCCAATGTATCCTTGAATAGATATAAACAATATTACACTTAGAAGAATATGACATATATTATTATTGTTTTTAACTAATAAATTAACTAATAAAAGATCAGTTTTAAATGTTATATTCACATTTAACACAAGAAATTTTCATTTTTAAGACATTTTAAATTTTTTGTTGTATAAGCATAACTAAATCATATAAGAAATTTTCTGTACTTTAAAAAATTGCAACTAAAATTAATAGATAAAAAATCATAAAAGTTTTTTATTTTAATTCATAATTAGAATAAATATTTTATTTTTTTATATGTAACTTCAGATTTTTGTGTTATTAAAATACATTTGTGTATCAATGTACAGTTATGTTATTACCTAAAAAAACAAAATAATAACAAAAATTATCATTTTTTATTGAAAAAAAATCATTTAATTTCAAATATTTCTTACTTGAAAGAATTTAAGTAATATAATACTTATTTTAGAAATTACTCTTTCCATAATTCCCTCACATTAAAATTCATTATAAATGGTATTAAAATCCAATTTTAATATTTGTTTGTTTTGAAACTCAATGAAAATTCTTGTCAATAATCATCATAATTGATACAATATTCCTATCATCATCATTTTCATAAAAGATTACGTGTGTTATGAAACGTAATCGTTCGCGTATCAGTTGATGACATATAACTTTAGCAAATATAATGAGACTCACCAGAAGGGCATTTAAAAACGCAGGTCTCCTCGACAGCGGCGTCAAAAACTTCGTGTATATCTTTGATTTTGCGCGCGACAGTAATAGCATTTTCAAAAAAGTCGCCAAAAACACTCTCCATAGTTAGCACGGCATCGCGTAAATTCGACAACAATCCTGCGCCATAACCTGACCACGCGTAAGCCATAAACGTCAAAAAGTAGATGAAGAATTTTCGGTACCGCGAGATATCCATCTTTCGCTTTGCCCTAATACTGAATCGCGTCAATGTATTTTTAGTTAGTCTGGTAGTACTTGGAAAAGAGTCATTGGTCACTCATCCGCGCATAACTATAATATTCACTGAATACGTGTTGCCATCGCCATTTCTTTCACGTAAAACTTTAATAGTTTGGTTAACAGTGCATATATTTCGTAAATTATGTATAGTTAGGCTTAAAGATATATGCCTGAGAGGATATGACTTATTTTACAGAAATAGCAACTAATGTAAGTATGGAAACATTTTGAAAATTAATTACTTTTTTTGTTTATTATGTTTATGACTTTCTTTTCTGTATTGTTCATGTCCATTGGAAATTAATTTACAATTTTTAAAAAAAGTCTGACCTAAACATTTTGCGTATAAAATTCTACGTGTGTCAAATGCATTAGGCTTTGATAAAAATGTCTTGTAAGATATTAATACTTGTTAGTATTATATTTTTATTTGTATGATTTAAATATTGAACACACAAGTTTATTATACTTTTGTATAAATTAATAAACTGCATAATTCAAAAATATTTATAAAATTACACAAAATAAAATAATTACGAAAATAAAAATCTTTGAATTGTTGTATTCAATGTGTTAAATGAATGTTATATAAAGAAAAGGAAAATATAGAAACCATTCAAGTACTGTAATTAAGCATCAAAGTAATTACTTTAAAGTTGCGAACTTTAAAATAAATTAAATTAGCTTCAACATTGAATGTTATTGTAATATGTATGCAATTGATCTGCATAATGTTAAAAAAATTATTGCTTCTACATACCTAAGGAATATTATTCAAATATATTGTCATTTGTATGCATAAAATCTTGTGCAAACATTTTAGTTAATTATTAGTTTAATTATATAACATTGGTTTTAATAATTTTTTTTAAATAAACACGGTTGTTTGTGAAATTACAAGATTTAATATATGTATTGAGAGTTAAAGGAAGTTGCCTATTTTTTCCCAAATATGCATAATTATTTCTATACATAATTATCATTATAGCAAAATATTTGGTAAAATTTTATATAAATAATCCCGAAACAGTAATGTTAAAGAATTTGTTAATCGAATGTTTTGTTGCATTAAAAAAATTCAAAATGCAAGAAATAAAATTGATGTAAAAAGTATATTTCACATTTTATACAAATAAGCCATGATAATAATTACAGTAGGTTTTTTCAAGTTTATCAAACAGGTAACATGATACTTATTTACAACCTAAAGTAATTATTGCTGGTAAATACATCTTTCATAAAGCATCAGATCTGTTGGTTTTGGAGTTGTTCCTCCCACCTGAAATTGTTATTAGATTTATACATTTATAACAAAATATTCTATTCTTTAAATATGAAATAATTATCAATTTTAAAATTTGATGTATATTAAATAATTACAAAAAAATATAAATTATTATCAAGTTTACTAGCAAATTTAATCATAAAACATTAAACGAATTAGCAATGTTTACCTTAACTCTATTAATGTATTGTTCATATATAGCAATACTTTCATCTTTAACAACCGGTAAATCAAATTTTGGTGGAACTGGCTCAGGAAATGTAGTTTGTTGTAAAAATTTTGATCGAATTTTTGAATTATCTGCGGATGGCATAGTACTGCGACCAATAATAACAAACCTAAAATGTTAAATGAAATACATTTAAAAATATATTAGATACATTAAAGTACAAATTTGCTTGTAATTAACATTGCATATTTATAATCTTATAAACGTCTTTTGAATTCAAAAGTTTTAAACTTTTATTAAAATGTCACTTTTTTTACCTTTTATAAAGCCTATAATCGTTTCTCTTAGGATATTCGGGTTGAGAACCATAGTAGTTTTTCATAGATGGAAACAAAGATTCAAATGTGACATGTTCTGAACTATTTCGTGAAGCTGACAATAAAGAGTCGTTCATTTGATGATGACTTTCATCTTCATCCGAGCTAGTATCTACACTCGAGCTAAATAAAAAAATGATTCGTTTAGTCGCAGTCGTCAAAAATTTTCGATTATAATCTTTAAAGTGAAATTTGAATTGTTCACTTTGAATGTCATTTAGGACACAGTGAGTGTACGATGACAATTATTTATAAAGAAAGATGTTTTGTGATATTTCAAAACTAGCGTACTTTTAATTCTATTTAATAAAATAGTTAATGAAATGTACCTAGCACTCGAGGCAGTACTTCCAGTACTGCTTTGACCGGTCATATTTGGATTTTTAATATTCAAATTTTTGCTTCCAGATTCTTCTCTTCGTTTTCCAGGTCTTATCCTTACTGCAAAAGGACTGAAATTTGTTGTAAAATGGGGCATGAAGTCTCTTACAGAATGGCTTATTTGATAAGCATACATATCACTTAGCAATGATAATTCGTATGGCCTGAAATATCAGAAAAATTTAGACAATTTTTTCCATAATTATCAAAACATTAAATTGTTAATAAAATTAATTTTTTATTTAATTTAAATTACCGATGATAATCATAATAGACGTCAATCATTTCTTCTTCGCAATGTTGCATTTGTATAATTTCAGAACAAGTCTTCACAACATCATAATAAGAATAGGGTAAACAGTCCAATACACTTTTGTCCCACCACTGGGTTAATAGTTTATTGTTACTAGTATATGCACAAGCAGGTTTGTGGTGTAAGTAATAATCTGTAACAAGTTCCCACAGAGCCGCCTTTCCTTCTTCAGGAATAAATAAACCTAAAAATTTAGTTTCAAATTAAACACATCTTTATCTGTTTTAAAAAAAAGCATAGTAAACTGTAGGTGGGATAAATAGAAATTTATACCTAAAAATAAATTAATTGTGTGCTGTTTTTCTTGGTCACTAAAAGTGTTACTATAATATCTACTCAAAGTTTGCATGATATCATTTCCTTGACTAGTCCAAGGGGCCGTTTTTCTGTAATTGAAAAAAAAAAAAATTCCAGCAAGTTAAAATATTTCTTATTAATATTAATAATCAATAAAATTTAACCATTTACCGATATGTTTTTATTCTGTGAACTAATTGGGAACCGCCATATTGCAAAGCTAAAGTATCTCCATGATCTTCGTACAATTCTTCTAACATCCTAACACAGTCGGAATCAAAATCCAATTTGGGAGTATTCAGAACACCTAAAGCAAACAGTTGATATCCTAAAGCACATTTTCCAATTGCAAACTGAGCAGTATTCGTTCTGTCCAAGCAATCTATGCAGTTGGTTCTAATAATGCCAGTCTGTAAAGTGCCTTTGAGGGAAAGATATTCCTTTACATTATTGCGAGAAAATCGATTTTCACGAACAAAACAGTCATCCGTATCTTTTTTATTTTCATTTGAATCAGATCTGGCTAAATTATCGTTTTCCTCAGAAAACAAGCAGGCGGTATCTAATTTAGAATGTTTCTTAGCATTGTTGTTAGACTGGGTAAATAAATTTCTATGGTTATAATAACTATTCACGGACTGAAAAATTCCTGTTTTAAGAACTGCATTGTTAGCAATATTTCCTAATCTTCCCATGACATTTGCTTCTTTCCTATAAATGTTTTGTAAATTTTAAACATATGGAATGAAATATTTAATATTATAAATTGTATAAATTGTTGACAGTAAGCAGTTATTGAGTAAAATTTGATATTTACCCTTTGTTCATGCGAGCCATATCAAAACTTATATATTGTATATAATGTTCAGGTGGAAGAAACTGGTTCAAATATTTTACGGCCACACTTAATTCATCGCTTAAGGTACTTTCATGTTTTTTCTTCTCGCGCTTTTTCACAAGATTCAATATAATGATTGGAGAACCATATCTTTTGAGTAATTCATTAAAATGAGCACCTAAAACAAGGATATGAATATAATATAATAAAATGAATATTTTATTAAAGAGACAGTATATTTGAAGAAATTAATAAACATTAACATTTTACTATCTTAAGTTAGTAAAGCGTATCAGCTTGTTGATAATTTTTATTTGCTTTCAAACATTTGTTAACATGCTGATACTTTTAATCAACTTTAGGTAGTAAATTATTAATTAATATAAGTTTCTTCAAACTTTATTAACATTTCAGTGATTTTTATTGCATTATCCCCTTGGTATGTTATTTTCATTCTTATTTCAACTGACCTGCTGTTTCCACATAAGGATCAGATAAATCAGAAGTTATAGTAGGTTTAGGAACCATTTTACTCATATCTTGACTCCAATGTCCAGGAACAGAACCACGCATTTGTACAAAAGAGCTAAATCGTCCATTATTTAATGAACTGACGCCAGAGTCGTGAACTATTTGTTCAGTTTCAACTTCATTTGCAACATCTCCCTATTATTAAATATAAAATTTACAGAATAACATTATATTTAAATATAAACCAAGAAAATCTTCATCAATCATATATTTTAGGATATACACTTACATCGAAATTTGCGCCACGTTTTAAAAATCTTGTTCCTGCATATCGATTGCTTCTTCTTGCTATAATAGTGATATACATGGATCTACCAAATATACTGACATTTGATTGGCCAATAAAACCGTGTATTATATACAAAATCCAATCACGATGTAAATCTTTTTCAACTGGGGATAATAGATGTGAATTCCAAACAAATCTGCGTTGGGGATTACTCCTGACTCCGTAATCGATGCTTTTGTGCCAATCACTTTTAAAAAGTAAATATTAATATAAACGTAATCAAACAAAAACTCATTGATAATTTTATCAAACTAATGTAATAATACGATCTTTATTACCTATTATTTCTTCGATTAAGACCATTCTTCCACATATTAAAATAAATCTCCGAGTTTTCAGTTTCTTTTGGAGGATTTCTATTGTTATTAGGAATGTCAGGTTTAATATATTTTGGTGGAGCCATGTTACTTTGCAAAGTATGTGTTATATCATAAGAATAACTGAAATAAAAATTGCTCTTCAGATCAATGCTTTGAAACATTTTAACGTATCTCTGTTCATCAGGATGAAAAAGTCTGATTGTATCATTTGGTATATAGATCATAGCTGTGTCTTCTATTTTATAGATTGTATGGTGACCAACCACTGCTACCCGTCTTCGTTTTGTTACCAAAATGATATAGTACCCTTCCAAGAATCTTATGAAACCTTTGAATAAACATTTTCATGTTTTTATTGTAATATTTATGTAGTGCTTTAATAATAATATATCTTCTTAATTATTATATTATTTAATAATAATGAATATTATATAAAATAATATTATAATAATTTAAATGAAATTTTCTACAGATATTATATTAATAATTTACTTAATAACAATTATTGGACATTTTATTTGTCATTTAAAAATTAGTATTCTTACCAACAATTCCAAATGCTGAAACAGTTCTTGCAACTCCACTAGAAATACTTCTTCCACTTTTGGTTCTATTACCCATATTAATCATGTCAACAAGGTCGCGAATTTCATCTTGAGTGTATTCCCTCTTGTCATCTATCACATCCAATTCACGTGGCTCCATTCTGTCTATTTTCAATACTCGAAATCGAGTTTGAGTATTGTTTGATCCAATCAAGTAAAATCGCTAATAAATAATATACAGGGCTTATTAAAATTGCCATATTTAAAAAAACAACATATTTTTTATTCATAAAATAAGAAATTTTTACATTTTGTTTAATAACTTACCATTTTAGTTTCATAAAGTGCAATTTTTTGAATAGACGATATAATTGGGTGAAAAACGATATCACTTTTTCCTCGTTCATCCATTGTTATCTTTCACTTTGTTAATATCACAATTGTTTTGATTGTTTATATTAAACGTCTTGCTGCTTTCACATTAAAAATATTACTTTTAATAGTTGGAAGACTCTGTGTATGATTATAATTATTCAATTAAATATTAATGTATATTATTTTACACCTAAATAAATAATAGAATATTTAACTATTTTATAACAAATCACATTGTAACCTGTACGGTTCGACTTCATCAAATGTCAAAGTCACATGATAATAAAGTGTGCGGTGTAAACATTCCAATTGATATACTTTGTCTTTATCTGATATATTTACCGCACGATAAGTCTACGTTTGTTTAGCTTGCTTCGTTTTTTAGGTTAATTTATTAGTAACCTTATATATATTGGCATAAAAAAAGTTAGACGAAGTAGTTTTAGAAAAAAGTAATCTATATTTTACCTAAATTAAGAATATTTAAATTTTTCCCCAAATTATTTCAACAATAAATATCACGCAATTATTTAAGTTGATTACACATGGATCTGTTTACACCAAAGTGAAAACAGTCGGCAACAGTCGGTGGAATTATCTCTAACACAACATTCGTGAAAAAAACACTGTCTTTTCTTGGTTACTGTTTTCATTACTCATGTTATTGTTACAATGCAATTTTTATTTCTAAATTAAATTAATAATTTTAAAATAATAAAAAAAGCCAATCAAATGTTATAATTACATTTAATCCTGATAAAAGAATCCAGTTAAATTGCATAAATTATTACTTCTTATGAAATCACCATAGATAGTACCATGCATATATATTTTGCATTTTTCCAAAATTTTGCTTGCAAATACGTATATAATTTAATCATAAATTATGGTACTTTTTTCTTGATATGTAGAAGACTTCATTGTTTTTATAAATAAAATATAACTATAAATATAGTAAAATCAATTTAAATTAATAAATGCAAATATTATGTAGTATAAAATTAAATTTTTTTATTATATTACATTTTACTCAAGTTAGCAACCTTTTAAACAAACTAAAACTGCATTTTAATATTATCATAAATGGGGTTTCAATTCTTTGCATGGTTAAAACAATAACTAGGTGTGCTAATAATTTTGAAATAATATTAATTATCCATTAAAATTTTAATTTTCATAGTTTAAACATAAAAGACTTCAATTCATGTGAGACGAATTTAAAATAAATAATAACAAAGTAATATTTAATTGCAAGCAAACAATTCTCAAATAAAGAATAATACAAATAGATAGATAATGTAGTAAAATAATTTCCTTGTTCGCTATCATAAACCTTGATAAAATATAAATTGCACAATAACGCGAATAAGTTTTTGAACGTGTATATTCGTCACGTAAAAGTAACGTAAGTTGAAAAGAGATAGGAATATTCGAGGCATAATTTGAGCTGGTTATTGAGAAATGTCAAATGTATCACTGCTTTCAGAAATAAAAGTCAACATGTTGCGTCTAAAAGGAAGACGCCAGTGTACTAGACATAAGTTGTCTCCTTCTCTGATGGAGAAGTGTATTCTGTGTCACTTTATTTAACTCTTTTATGATATGCGTGAACTGAATTAAAATCGTCAGTCTGCACTATGCACTAAAGTTCTTCATATCATATCATTTTGACAGTTATTCATTAGAAGACAAAAAAAAAGGAAAGAAAACAGGAAATAATAGTTATGTCTTGTATACAGTTTTAATTTCCAATAAATCAATTTTCAGGTATCTAATATTGTTTATCATTGATTATAATTTCATTTATAAAAAAGTGACATTTATTCACAAGTAGAGAAAAATTGGATAAGCATTTATATTTATTTATTTTGCAATAAAACAAGTATTATTACGCACGAGAGATATTTCTTAACATTTATTTTTATATTTATTTAGTAAATAGTGGTGAATTAACTGTTAAAGAAAAATAAGAAAAAAGAATGAAAATGCTTTTACACTGATTGAAATTTAAGATATTTTGTAATATTTATTTTTATGAATATATATTATTTAAATGAAGTAATTTAATTACAAAAGTGTGGGCAATTTATTCAGTTAATAATCTACTTGTAATTAATCATTATGACACTTTTGAGTATGATAAATTTCTTTAATGGTGGAATTTTTGAATGACTTATAATAAGACTTATATATATGTTATTAAATTAATAATTGTATTCTTACTGAAATAAAAGTAAAGTTTTATTACAAAATATTGTAAGAATAAATTTTATACGAGGTATATACAAAATGTCTTACATGATGTTTTTTAATTAATTCTTTTATTTTGTAAAAATATTAATCGAAAAAAAAAAATTTGCATTTACAATGTATTGTGAAACTTGTACATTTTATGAATAATCATTTTTCATGGAAACAAATTTTAAAGAATTGGAATATTGGAATGCAGTTAAACTTTGTTACTTATTTAATAAATTAATGGACATCAAAGAAATTGAAACTAGATTTCTGTATATATGTTTAATTGATAATTAACTAATATTATTACTATATATAAATTGATCTTTATGTACAATCTGACTGTGAGTGATTAATAACATATATATAAATTAATTATCAAGTAAATTTATTTGTTTTTCTTGCGTTGTCTGAATATATATTAAATGTTCAAAAATGTTAACTAAAAAGTATGCAATTACAATTTATGATATAAGGAAGAGTGTGATACTAATATTGTTTTAATTGAATTGTCTTCAATAAACTGGAAAATATTTACAATTGAAAGTTTTAAGTTTAGACATAATGATAATATGTTTACCTAATTTCTGGATTAATGCTTTAATAAAATACACTCTGTTTTATAACAACATAAATTTTATGTTTAATAAAACAATTATGAAAACATTATATGTGTGTATGTATATATATATATATCAATTATTTTGTGAGACATAAAGTAGAGATCTTATGTTTTCATAAGAGGATAATATATATAAACACACACATATAAAGTGTGATGAATATTAAAGTAAAATCCTTGATAACATTTATAATATATTAAAAAAAATTTCTTTTACGTAATTTACTACATTTAGTTTTATATAACTCATGAGTCATAATCAAGAAATGAAATAAGTAGGACAATTAAATTAAATTTTATTTTCCGATTAATATATATAACACAGGCTTCTTTTTTAAATATTAAATTGTCAATAATTATACCTCACTTTGTTGTGCTTAATTCCTAAAAAAAGTCAATCTATAAAACTACTTTAAAAATAACATTTAATGTCAGTTATATATTAGTTTCATTTACATTTTGGAGTAGATATTAATCAAAAGTAGACGTGTGTTTCGTTTTGTCTGAATACTCAGAAACTTTTTCATAGGAGCAGTGAGATGGAAAATTATTTAAAACAAAATGATTACGATTATACATTTTCGAATTTTGTATATAGAGGTGAAGGAAATGCAAATCTCGTTATAGCTCACATAAAGGTATGCTAATAGGTATCATTATTATGATAGAACAAAATATTCCTACTGTGTTTCCAAATTATGTTTTTCTGACATATTATTTTTATTCCAAAGACATAGAATAATTGAAAATATTTCTGGTACGTTTCAGAAACATATAAATACAACGTCAAAAGAATATTATCTAAAATTTTTCTGGTGAATTTTGAAACATAAAAATTAATATATTATTTAAAGTTCACAAGTTGTCATAAAGAGTAAAATGTTAAATTGTTATAGTGAAATGTGAAACAAAATATAAAGATTTATAAAATACCAGAAATAGTTTTATATATTTGTCATGTCTAGAAATATTCTTCTAAATATAATTGAGTTACATATTTTGGAATTAATGTTGTTTATTTTAAAATTATACATTAATTATACATTTACAACATTTATATCCAGGATGAAATTGTAATAAGATTTCATAAACAACATACAAAAGACGATTTGCCAATAGACGGCGGATACTCGCGTATTATTAGTGAAATAAAATTTTCGAAGGAAGTTTTAAAGAAATTATTAGGCTGTTACGTAAATATCCCAGGAATTGTATATTATGATTATAAACATTTGGACAATTTGACTAACATTATTCATAAATTTCGACCAGGTATTTTTGCAATGTATATTTTCACGTTTAAAACAAAAAAAATAAATAAATAAATAACAATAACGAAGCAGAAAAATAACACAGATTTATTTTTCAGCAATTCGATTATCAAAGTCTGTATTAGAACCATTCGCAACGAAATTCCCTGATTATACACGTTTTTCTTTGCATTTAGTCGAAAATCCATCATTGCGAATGAAAAATTCAATTTTTTGTGTCGAAATAAAGCCAAAGCAGGGATACATTTGCGAAATAGATAGGCAATTTTCAAAATGTCCTTATTGTCTAAAACAATTTCACAAAGAGAAGGTAATGTTAATTGTAAAAGAAATTAAGACAAGTGTAACATTCATTTAACATTTAAAAAAAACTGAAGTCATTTGATATATGTTATTTTAGACAACGAAAAGTGTTCAGGTCAGCGATTATTGTCCATTTGAACTTTTCTGTGGCAATGAACAACGCCTGAAAAACGCGATTTTAAATTTAATAAGGAATCCACAGAATAATTTTAGGGTTTTTAAAAATGGAATGTGCTGTTACGATGAAGATTCTAGTCAAAATGATTTGTACGAATGTGTAAAAGAATTATTTAATTATAATTGCGAAGAATTGTTTCCAGCTTTGTTAACTAAAATTTTATTGCACCCTTTTTGCAAGGACAATTATTTAATAACAAAGAATACACTGCTAAATAATAGTGAAATTCATAGCAATATAAAAGTTCGTCCAAGAATCGACCCAAGCTTAAGGAATCAGCTTGTGAAATTACTGAACGAAACGAGCAAGGCAAGTATTGATGTATAAAAAGAGTTTATTTTACGTAAATTGTTAATATATACGTGTACAATAATGTACAATTTAATTATTTAAATATTTATATTAATTATAAAGAAGTAGATAACATTAACATAAATTATTTTTCATTATAGAGCTGTGATTTTTATGGCGATACATTACCTGAAGGTTGTGTCTTGGAACGTATTTTGCAAATGCAAAAGCTTCATCAGCATGGTG
>JABFPN010001330.1:0-30319 GCA_022817305.1 Leptoteleia sp. ZL-2020 | reverse complement strand
ACTTTTCATGCACGGTTTTTACCAAATTTTATATGCATATTCAGTAGGTCTGAGAATCGGTTACTATGTATTTTTCATAGACCTAAATAAAAAAAATGGCAAAACAACGTTTGCCGGTCTAGCTAGTAATTTATATATATCTAAGTAATTCTTCAGAGAAATCAAATATGATAATTTGAATTTTTCATACAGTTTTCAGAATTTAAATTCTTTCATTAATTATGATAAAACGTAGTGGTAAATCAAATATGATACATAGTTTTATTAGTACTATGACATCATTAGCTTAAAATATCTGGAACATCCAGCGAGTTTGTTAACTATAACAAAGTTGGATAACTAATAAATTATTGATGTCATTCAGTTGCAGAAGCAAATTATTACCAGTATTTGACTTTGACAAGATATTTGTTTATGATACGTTTGTTAACTAAGCTGGTACCATGTTCGCACTCTGTTGGGACCACAATTAGTACCGTACTTGTTTAGATCTTGTATTTTTCGTCTTTTTGGAGTTATCAATGTCGTGTTTAAAGTTGTTTACACGAGCTTGCAATTACATTTGCGTACATTTTGTGGATTATCTGGTCTGTAGAGTCAGCGATTCAGGCAAATATTGTAATAAGACGTTTTCCTCTAGACAATGTTTGGTCGTTGGTTGACATTAAGTTTTCGACTATGTTTGAGTAAACTTCGCAGAACAGGTGACTTATTTCTCATTCGAATTATGCACCGAGACCGGTTTTAGATTGACGCCAAATATTTAGAAAATCAAAGTTCACGATCCGCGGCATTTTACGACACTTTTGTCATTCATTTCATGCAACATCTTTAATTGAACAAATTCAATTTAAGAGATATGAAATTTAGACGAAATATTTTCGATAAGTCAGTTGTTAGTCAAGAGGAAATTGAAAGTGACGTAACATTTTATTTTCGCTCGGGAAGTAAGATAAATATCGTATTAATTTTCCTTCAACTCACGGCATGAAATGAAAATGTCTTTTCGGTCTTCCGAGTGACCTGCAAAGGAAAAGTATTAATTGCTCTCGAAGTAAAAGTTTTGAGTCCACTTCTCCTGATCTTTCTCTGACTTATTTTTGTCTCCATCTATAAAAAGAGATAAGGCTACCCGAATATAGAGAAGTTACATAGCGAAAATATAATACTGTATTTGCCGAGCAAGTTGGCCGCTAAATTAAAGTATGAAATTATGCTAAACGAAACTCGTCAAAGTCTTTTTCGAAGAGTATTTAACGGACTCGAGCCTTTTTTTCCGTCTTTGTCGCCACTTTCTCATCGTCCCGTCACTTATCGCCCTTGCTGATAACACTCGTGATATTAATTTGGAGGGTCACAGTCGATAATACCGATCCCTTGAAACAGCGATAAATTTCCACTTGGGTACACAAAAAAGGAAATGGCAAAAGCGAGAATTGCGTTCTGTTTAGCTTTTAGACGAGCGGACTAATTCAAAGCATGACATTTATGCGTTGGAATGAAAATGCGAGATGCTGGTGATCTGTTAAGAGATTACACTGTTAAATTATGCTGTTACATAAAGGAGATCATTGTATGATTTAGATAAACATTTGTGAATTATACTCATTCGGCGGCCTGTTTTTCGTGCGCTAAGTTCGCCAGAGATTATTTGTGGCCGCATTATGATTAATCTGGACCAACGGCCATTTAGAGTTTTATGCCATTTTTTTCCGACCGAGTCACTTTATCTTTTTAATAGTCCATCTCTGTGTTTCTGAACGTGTGTGTTTGTGTAAAATTCTGTTTTCATGGTAATTATGTAAAGCGATGGCCGATTATTTCTGCTTTTTTTCAACCCTGAATTGTACGTTGTGAAATAAGCTCCAACATTTTCCTGCTTTTCAAATTTATATTAAAAATTGTAGCAATTATGTGACCTTTAATGTTGTTTGAAACGTTGATAAACGCACTAGAAAGTCAATTTTGACTTATGCAATATATGATGTTACAGCAGCATTTATACACGGAGAGATAAGATAATATGTCGGTTTTGAGATATGTGAGATATTAATGAAAAAAAAACTTATAGGGGTATATAATAACCTATAAGTGCCCGCATGGATTTGGGACAGACAACAAGGTATCTAACTTGATATTAACTGGGTAAAAACTGAGTAAAGGTTGGATACAAAACTGGATAACCCGAGGATTTCATATTTATAGATTTTTGAAACCGTTATCCAGCTTTCAATCAGTTTTTATCCAAATTATCGATCTTCAGTTGCCATTCATCTGTTCCAAATTCACATGGTTGGTACTTATGTCACATTTGAATAATGCACTTATTATATGGATGTACAGTATTTAAATTGGATATATTGAGTATTATATTTCAATCACATTCATATATTATAGATGAAAATACTGTTAGAATTATGTAACAGACAAAAAATATAGATGTAGGATGAATACATGATGTGTAAATTGTTGGTGTTTTGAATAATTCATAGAAATTATTTTCTCCACATATACGTCCTTCATGTACAAGGAGTTAGTATAGATTTTTAGTGTGCATTAACTTACCAAAATTGTTATTACAACTAATGTAACATTACTGGATCCTGGATCGTAAAAGGCAGACGTGTCCGTAACATTGATGCCAACACCTGGGCGCCATTCGCCAACCTACATAAAAGGAAAAAAAGGTGAAAATAAAATTAATTGCATGTTTCCGAAATAAATAAAAGATTGGTTATAAAAGTACAGAAATGCACTTTTAAAATACTTTATAAATCTTGGAAAAGATTTAGTGATTTTAAGTTACAGAAATAGAGCCATTATAACATTACCTTAACTAAAGAATGCTGCTTAAGCTTAAGTAAATCGAGTTTAAATTGAATTCTGCGCCCTTCTTTGAACTCTATCGGCCCTGAAATTCCCTTCATTTCGACCTGAAAATTTGTAATTTAATAACGTTTATAAATTATACAAATATGATATATTGGCTTAGCTCAGAAATTATAAGCGTTAAATTGAGTTTCAAAATTTTCTAACGAAAGAGAGAAATTTTACTGCAGTTATATATTATTCATACATTATTTAAGTATGCATAGTTACGCCGTACGAAATAAAGTTATTAAATTATTAACAAAAGTTAATGTAACTTAATTTCGTTGCGAACGGACCATGAATACAAGTGGACTGTCAACTTTGGCGGGGGGAATAAAATTTCTTCGGAGAAACGGTGTCGAAGCAAAAGTAGTTAAATTCAGTTATAATCATTAAAATTTGAAATGTATGTACCCCTGGTTTGAATGGACTTTTGTGAAATATTAGGAGCGTTTGAAAGGCTAATTCTCTTCATTGCTTACAGTTGCAATAATAAGTGTTTCAAATGAATGAAAATTGCAAGAGATTTTTAGATAAAACAATTTTTACTTCATTTAAATAATGAATATTAAATGAAAAAAATTTACATTCTATGAATGAAGAATATAACACATTTCAAAGGAAATTGCACTATTTTATATGAATTAGTGTAACTTTATTTGCTTAATTATAAAAATTAATGATAAATTTTGACTTTAAATATTAAAAAAATTCGAACAAAAGAGATGTAAAAATATTATAAAAGATATACATAATGTCTTAATTTAAATACTACATTAAGTATTAAGATAGTTTAAGTTAATTAATTTACTAATGGTAATATTCTTTTGACAAATTATTTTTGTTATAAACCTATTCATAATTATAAATCTATAATATTCTTTTAATAGATTATCTGCTTGTGGTATAAATCTATTCATAATTGTAAGTAAGGTTTATCTTTAAATTTATTACTTATTTTCCGATAATAAATTTCACGATGAGAAAATTGTTGGTTGTTCGTGCGCAATAAATTAAATTGCGAATATGACTTAAAAGTAAAATAAACTTTTATGTGAAAATTAAGTGTACATCAATAAACTCGTGTTCTTTGTTTTATTTATATATTTGTTTCATAGTGATTTCAAAGATATCTTGAAATTCTGTCAAATATAACGGTCACATTTCATGCAGCTCCATTGAGAAATCGATTTTCCACATCTGTAGTTATAATGTTCATAGCCATTACCGTATGACCGTACGTTTTATCATCATTAAGTACAGCATATACAGAGTGTATATTAAAGAGTCATATTTGGACTGAAAAAAATCGCGTAAATATTGATATTTGTATTAATTTGAAAGTTCGGTAGTATCTAATTTCAAATTGAAGATTTTACTAAACCGTAACATTAAAAGCATAATATAAATTAATATGATTTAATTATTAACTTCTATAACTTCAAGTTTCAACTAAAATCCATTTCTTATTCATTAACTTATTTCTTTGCGAATCGGAATATCTTATTATTAAAAATATTAAATTTATTAGATATTTTATTCACAATTAATTACAAGAAAAACGTATTTTATTAGTAAATTTTCTTTATACTAAATGAAAGTAGTAAAAAAAAAGTAAATATGTTGTTATAGTGAACTTAATTGTTATAATTCGCGAAACTATTCTTTTAATTGAAAAATTCTAATAATATTAGTATCAGGCAAAAATATTTAGCATTTATTTTACATAGCCATCAAGGGTTGGTAAAATGAATAACAGAAGTACATTATACGAAATATTTTTCGATATTGAAACAATATCAAATAATATTCCTCTGGATAAAATGAATACTGTGATTCTTTAATTTCAATAAAATTGCATAACCATTCATGTATTGTTACTTTTAATTGGTACTCTCTTTTATGCAATCGTTTGTTCATGTACAAAATATTTTTTTAACAGTTAAATCAACGATTTTAATTTTACGATATCCAACATTGAATTTATTTTGCGACAGTAATAGAATATGTGCACTCTAATCATAAATCAAAACAATTAAATTTTCGAAATTTTACGAATGAACAACACTTTGACTAATCACTTCTTCAATTATTCGTATCAATAATGTTTTATTTTTATTAAGCTAGAAAATTACAAGTGGATTATGATTATTATGATTTTTATGAAACCCGACAAATAAATGTCGTTTTATGTTGAAATGTGTCTGGGTTGGGAAAAATTTAATTAACGGTGAAAACTGGGACGATTCTTGTAGAGATTAAATAAAAAAATTATTTGTTGAAATAATATGATAAAATAACATTTGATGATGATAATGTTTAATGCAAAACTGACAGGCGAATTTCAGCTGAGCATCTAAAATATTCGTCTCATCATAAACTAGTTAACTGCTAATATGCAAAATATTAATTTTATTGTTAAAATAAATTTTTTAATCAAAAACTATTACATTTTCAACCATTATTGAACCATTTATCCAAAGTTGTTAAAATTTTATATGAATTGTAAAAAATGTAAGCAATATTTTCGTTTTAAGTCCATAACCGTACTGATCAATAGTGAATTTGAGCATTGCATTTTCAATTTACCTTTGAAAGTTCTTTCCTTTGTACTTTCAAAGTCTGGCATTAGTAATTTTTAACTTTTTTTCATTCTGCCATATTGCATGCAATGTAACGAACAGTACTTTGAGATCATGTTAATGACCGAGTAACGTACTTCAGTCCATTTTTGGTGAACATTGACCTTATATTTATCAATTAATAATTTTAAGAATTTAGGCGTTATGACTAACAAGGTCAGTCGTATAATTTACTTCGAATATTGCCAATTTAATAAAAAAAATGTAGCAAAACAAATAGATTAATAATTAAAATTATTACTTTGTAAAATTGAATATTCTTAAATTAGTTAGATTTCCTCAAAATATATTATTAAATTTAATCTTCGAATACTATTTAATAAATACTAGCAAAATACTATTTAATAAATTATCCTAAGCAGAAAATTAACAATATCTATCAACTGTTGAAGCTCGAACAAATAATCTCATAATATTCATTCGAGAAAATTTTGTCGTCTCACGTTACGTGTTACAAAATAAAACAATTATTTTGTACGATGAAATATTTACGACCTTGTGTGAGCAATAGAACGTTAGAGAACATCTGTTTTTCGTGTTTGAGAGCGTGTTCGCGTCCCATTTGAAAGGGTTAACGCTTTATTTTGCAAGAGCGCTAAATTATTAAAGAAGTGCCTAATGGTCGAAACGCGAAGAGCATGCTTTCTATCCAGGAGGAAGTGGTAGAAGCAGGGGCGCTCGAGACACGTGGAAAAGGCAGCCGACAGGGGGAGGAAGGGGTGAAGGAAGGAGAACGTGGCAAGAGAAAGCACCTAAATTGAAACTCAAGTCGCAACTAGAGCCATAAATTAAGGGTTGGCGGCCTTAGTCCTAGTTAGAACATAACTTGGTCTTGAGGCTAAATAGCGAAGGCACCGAGAACGACTTCCTTCGAGGCTTCTGTTGCGCGCGAACTTCGGCCCAACACAAATAGGACATTTAAAAAAGCGAACTCTCGCGTCACAAAAGACGAGGAATTAGCCAAACTAAGTACCCGGCACGCTTAATTAACACTTTACCTCGCCTTTACTAACGTTATTTTTCACGCTTCTTCAAGCCCGGCTCTTGTTTTTTGAAGTTGCACGAGATGTAATTCTTGCACGAAGAAAGTGAAATTATTAAACATTTAATTGTGTTGGATATTCAATTGCAATTAATTCCAGTTATCACGTTACATTAATTATCGCGAATGTAATTACTTCGGAAAAGATGAAATTGGAAATAATTTCGGGCAAGGTAGTTATTTTTTGAAATGCTATTCAAAATGTGGAATATTATGTTTTCTGCATTATAAGATGTTTTAAATATACTGAATGAAAAGTTATCTTTTTATATTAAGATTCAGATTTAATTTAATTCAATCTGAAAAGTAAGTATTGTTTATTTGTTACGTTTTTCTTTAGTTGGAAGATTTTAGATTCAAATAATGATAATTGAAATATTATCTAACATTTGTAAGTAATTTTTACGTTACAACTGTTTATTTTTACATTTAAATTCCGAATGGTATTCACAACATGGTTTGAAGTATAATTATTTCTAATCAAAACATTCAGAATTAAGCTCAATTATTCGTTGCGTGACTTGAAATAGAATTTATCTGATATGGATGAATAGCTCTTTGATCAAATGTTGTAATTTTTATTTCGAATCTTAATGTGATTACAACTACGTAATTAAAATGTTCAAATAATGAAATGTCACTCGTTGGCCAACTCCAAATGAGGATAACCTCAAAAATAATACATATCTTTAAATATATTGTAAAATAAAAATTCATTTAAGAAAAACGCAACGTACGTCCACAGTTAAACAAGTTTAGAATGTTTTAAATTATTATTTACGTATTGCAACTCTTCTCAGAGAGCTATATTTTGGAAATAGATTTCAAACAAACATCTAAATAGATAATGAAACCGTTTCCAAAAGATAGCTCTCTGAGAAGAGTTGCAATATGTAAAAACTAATTTAGAACATTCTAAATTTGTTTAACTGTGGACGTACGTTGAATGACCATTTGTATAACTATAAACAAATTTAAACGTGGATTTTTTTTAATTCAATATTCTTCGAAGCATGAAAATACTATAGAAACCGTCAAAATAAAATTAACATCTAGTTGAATAAAATAAAACCGAATAGTAAAAAAAGTTTTCGAAAAATAAAACAAGTGACCTGAGACGGTGGAATTATAGAAACCTGTTTGACTAAATATAAATATGTACTACTTAGCACGAATTAAGAGCGCTGGGGTTGACCATGATGGCTTTCTCGCTTCAATCAGTTTTGGTTCAGTTTTATTAAGCTATTTTGCGGAACGGTAATTTCGCGAACGCTGTTTAGCAGTACGTCGGCATGCCTATTAGACAGGAGTAACTTAGTTATGCGCCAACGATCGCAGTTTGCCGAGCTTTGGCAGCGCAGATACTACTATTCTATCTGATTCCACTTTTCAGTTATTCTATGTCTAATTTTTATATTTCATTTTATGAATAAATAAATATCTACCGAATAGTTATTATTTTCTATTTCGATGATTTTAAATAAAAACAATTTTAAAGTTATAAAAATACATACAATATTTATAATACATATAGATGCAAATACATTAAACATTTCAAAGATTTCCAATTAGACTAGACATATTATTCTTTCCTATTGAATTTTTGTTAATACTATTTATAATTTCCTGTCTATTAAAAAATTACCTTTCTTGAACTTTTTTTTTGTTTAATTTTTATAAATGAAATTCAAATGAAATCTTCACGCAGTAGACTGTTCGAAATGGCATCACTTAACTGTGATTTCAATAGTCAATCATCGAATTTTATATGCATGACTGAAAAGCCAGTAAAGTTTTTTAGAATTTAAAATTTTCCACGCGATTTTCGAAGATAAGCAAATGGCGATGAAAACTTTCGAATTTTTTATGTTATTTCGGTACATTCATTTCACGTTTTGTGCTGATTTTTAAATATACGGAGTGCGTGTGATTTTTTGAACGCGGTGGATGATAATCCATTTTATAAATGTTTAAATAAAAATTACATTTGTGTCTGAGCGGGTCTGATGGCATTGAAATTGAGTTTCACTTTATATTGTTGTGCAAAAGTATCATGTTTTTTACAATCAATCAATACCCAAATTGAAATAAGATTTCGGAAACCCAATTTTACAAACAAGCTCAAGATAAACATCGCTTGAAATTGAAAACAACGAATAAATGTGATTTCTTATCGCAGTAAATAATCTGACGAAATCATTTTGAGAAATTAAACGATTTATCTATATTGTCGCGACCTATATTTCGTGACAAACTTGGAAAATGAGATTTGTTTTATAATGATATTCGGGATAGACTTTTGAGGATCCTACTTTGCCTCTATGCTGCAGAAGACATTGTGGATGTGTGGCGAATAAATGAAAAATCTTATTGGAATTATGCCACGAATGTATCATGACAATTATTTACACGAATTTTACCTTACACGAATTTCAGAATGTTTTTTCAGTTTACTGAAATATGCTTTAGTTGAGAATAAATACACTATTAAAATTAGAGTACAGTAAATTTTAATGTATTTTCTTTGAGTCTAACAACTGAAAATTTGCTATTAAACAATATGCACCGAAACTGGTATATAATGAATGTATATTTTGAATGTAAACATTATATTAGACATTCTCAAAATTCTGGTGTGTGGGTTTCAAACCTACCAATTCTGGTATCAAATAATGATGATATAAATGTAATGAAAATATGTGCAAATAGTAACAAATGTTTGAATTTTCAATACCATAAACTGTTATTTTTACCTTTGTGGGAAGTAATTATTTTGACAAATTGCATTGAACAGAAATAATCAAACGATTAAATAAGAAGAATTTACAAATTAACATATATGAGAAAAATCTCAGCAATTGCACGCGTTAATCCATCGTATAAATTTTATACCTTTACCTGATTGCTTATTGGTGCGTGTAAATGGTATAAAATTTATTGTTTTACAATAATGTTCAGTTCCGGTAGAATAAACTTGCATTCGTACATATCTGTAAAATAATTATGATGTAAATATAACTTCTTTTACATCAAATGAAATTTATTAGTGGTTTCAACTATATTTTACAATAACTCGAGAATATGTGTATATTTACAGTATTCTTTATAATACATGTACTCAGAAATTTGTTCAGTTTGACTGTTATCATCAGAATTTTCAATATATTTAAATTACAAGCTCCTGCTTCTGGTCGAGAGAAACTGTTATGAGGAAATAAATGAATAAATGATTTATTAATTCATCGTTAAAGTGTTTAATTATTTTGAAATATCTATGAAAAGTGATGTAATATAAATACCAAACTGATTATTATTGCCAGATTTCATAATTCAAATAAAATTAACAAACTGATGAAATTAGCATTTAATAATTCAGTAACTGACTGAATTACTTTGCGAATAAAAAGCAGCTTGCGATACGGAAATAATATCTGCTACCATCAACTAATTATCTGAGTGAAAAGTAACAGTTTAGTTTAGAAATATGCTATAAATGGGCACCAAAATACCGAAGCGAGGCGCCAAAATTGGTTCGCCAAATTACAATAATTTGTGCACAAATTACTCGTAACGATGCGCGGAAAATGTTTTTCTCACAAACTTCTTAACCCAATTCCGTGGAATAGCTCGTTTAAAGTCAGCCGAATATGCATGCGCGCAAAACACCGGCAATAAATATCATTGGATATAAAATTACAGGAATAATTCGCGAAAGTAAAAACGGCCGCGGCGCGTTACTTGATAACGCCGCGCCGAAAATTATCTGACGCGTAATAACTTCCGGGAGACATTGTTTCGGGGACGGCCGCGCGCCGAAAATTAATATTGCGCGGCGGCTCCGCTTTTTGCCGTCAACCGCGCCGTCATTTTCTTTTGTTGCCGCCGGCTTCCTCGTTATTTACGAAACTTGCCTATTTATGATTTTGCTTTGCATTGCTAATGACAGCTTCTCACTGTCATTTGGAGGCCATTTGGAGTGTCGCCAAGCGTTTTCCGCGGCGCGCCATTACCGATCCTTTTCACGTACGACGCGCATCGACCGGCATTCTACACATACTTGACATACCCCGGATAATATTCACGCGGCAATACTCACGTCTTACAGTATGTCACGGGTGTACGAATAAACGGATTACTTTCCTATAAAGTGGCGGACCTTTCCCGCGGACCTCTTTATTCGCCTCTTTATATAATGTTATTGTTACTTCGTATTATGCTTTCGAGATTATAGCCGAAAGTGCTTTATTTTCGTGTTTGTACGCGAAGAAAAATTCAAAGTAAAGTTTCTTGTACGTTCAAGGAATCTAAATATTTTGCTTAAAAATGCATCATGTTTTGAGTTTCAGAATAAAAATTACGTTTTGATATTTAAATTTTTCTTTTTGTTATATTTTACGTTAACTATTATTTTAATACTCTTTCCTGATAGCAGCAATTTCTTTTAAAACATTATATATAATTGAAATTTTGAATTGGTGTTTTATTGCAATACAAGAAATTCAATAATATTTAACAAACTAATTGTCATTGTACGTATATTATGAAATATTAATAAAAAAATATTTATTTCGTGACAATGACTTACTAAACGATTATTTTATTAAAATTTACTTCATTTATCAATATACAACTATACAAAAATTGAGTTAATTATCGTTATCTATTGCTCTCACTAATTTTTCGTGATTCCTCCGAAAAGTAAAAACCGCCGAATAATTAACACGTAAAATTTGGTTCGGCACTTCCGTTAATTGTACCTACCCACTTTGTTTCTTTGAAGTAGTGGACTGAATCATGAAATGGGTCTGCGTATGTTAAAAACGAGTTCAATGTAACGTAACATTGGAGTATATACGTTCCTGTGAAATTAAATTGTTCGTCCGGGTTTTTGTCCGCGCTTGTGAATTTGGGTTTAACTTCACCGAAAACCGGTATATTGGACCAAGTTGGATCCCTCTCTTGGCGTTTTCGTGCAAATGTTTAACGTCAAATTTAAATGTTTAAATTCGTAAAATCGCCATGTCATTAATTAGTATGTTAAGCGCTACACCGCATTAATTTGTCGGGATATCTTTGTCCATGATACTGAATTTAAATCAAAATATATCATCGTTCGGCAATTGATTATAGACATTAATTTCGCGTTCAATTTAATTAGTAGTATTTATTAATAATTTGTCGTAATTGTTAACAACTATTATTAATTTAAATGTGGATGAAATATAGAAATGTTTTTCAAACCTTTATAGAATTTAACTTCAAACTGAAACATAATACTTACTTTGAAAAATAAGTTTAACGTAAGGTTTAATGTGTATTACGTCCTACTATATCAAACTTTTTAACAATCTATTGATACAAGCATTAATACAAAATTAATATCTCGGACATATAATAGATTAGTACTTAATTTCCCCCTTCATTTCGTTGTAATGGTAAAAACAAAGCAATATCTTCTTCAATATCAAAACAATTGAGTGTTTTGTTTTGGTTTCGTAGGTCATTAACGGGAATAAATTTCGGATCGGATATGTACACTGAGAAAAAAGTTCGGATAAAAATTATTATACTAAATGTAAAAATGGGGACAAATTACAATTTTTGCAATATTTAAAATACATTTTGAAAGAGATTATCAGTATTGTACAAGTTACTATGATACAGTATAATAAAAATGTTCATTTTTCTTATAACCTCTTTTAAACTGTATATTAACTAAGACAAGAAGATGTCATTTGTCCCCATTTTTACATACAATATAATAATTTTTATCCTAACTTTTTTCTCAGTGTATATAAATACGAAAATTAATAAAAAGAAGTTAACTTAAAACTGATTTAATACTTTTCGATACCTGCACAGTTTATTTGCTTTTTTAGATTTATGCTCACTATAATACTTTCCTAAAAGACATATTTAAATTCGTTTACTTAATAATACTTATTCGCTTATAATTGATTCATCGCTTTCAATGAATTAAAAGTTTATTATTTCGTTTCATTTATTTCTTGATTTTGAATTAAAGTAACAGTTGTAGTCAGAATTTTAATTATTCACCGTGTTCAACTGAAACCCAATAATTATTTCCCGAATTTAATCGGATAGAGTATAAGCGCTTTTCCCACGTGATGTTTTGTGTATATCATAAGCATAAAAATATATTATTCAGCATTCTTTAGATGTGTATCGCATAAAACGATACGGGAGCGCGTATGCGAGTCACGTACTTTATTGAATTATTCCATCGCATTTATCTTTGCATACTCTCTTCATCATTATTCCTTCATTTTTTCCTCCTTTTTTTCGTATAAAAGCACATCATAATAACTGTAAGATTGCATTCAATATCATGAACTAAACAGTTTAATAGTCGATCTCCGAAATTAAGAGAGAATAGACGAGTTGAATAGGTATAATCAGCTTTTACTCAGCATATTAAGCACCGTTTCATACTATTATAGATTTTACACAATCACCGTTCGCCATTAACATTTGTTAAGTTATAATTTTAATAATATTTACCATTAAACAGAAATTGAAATAAAAAAAAAATAAGAATAATTAGACACAATCGAATAACTGATTTTCATATTTAACGCGGAGGTGCACGCATTTTACCTAATAACTGCAACTTCATGTTGAGCTTTGCTTTTTAAGAATGATGAAACCAAGAATATAACAATAAATGTTCGTCTGATTTGAATAGTCGTCCGAGTCGATTGGACGGCTTATTGCCATTCACAGATATGCGACTGTCAAAGCTGTTGAAAGAATCATCATTTGCAAGCTTCCCGCCCTCCTTCCCGCCCACCTCGACGCAAGGCTAATCCTCGCTTTAGCGCGTTGTAATTGAAAAATATCAAAAGGGCTTGGGAGTCGCAAATCGAAAACAATTTAACGCGCAAGCTTTTCCGCTGCAACGCGAATAAAAGCACGCTGTAATAAAGACGGAATGGCGGGCGATCCCATTATCAGAGTCGGATCGTTGGCTGTTTATTATAAGAGGACGTTAATTTTTATACGCGCAATTAAGGAAAGAAAAAGATCGTGGTTTGTGTTATCGTTTGGATCTTTACTGGCGCCGTTCTATTTCACGAAATGAAATACGTCTTCAGAAGAGAATGGCGAAGAATAAAGGATAGTGTTAGGAATGAAGCGTTAGGATCTTCCAAGTCGATTAGAGGAGTGAAGCTATGTGAAGCTTTATTGGAATCTTGTTGTGACGCTATAAAATTAATGACTGTCTGTAAGTGCTTTGAGTCGAGGAGAAAGGTGAATATCATTTCTCTTCGTAATTCGATTAATCTCGCCTGCGTGTAGTGCTAAGCCGAATGCTTCGCAAATTAAGGTTTAAGCTACTGTTATGAGCCTGAATTGTAATCCATCGGTTATGCGAATATTAAATCCGCGGATTTAGTCTTGGAATTTGCGGAGGTCAAATCTTATAGCGAATTGTTCTAATGAATGAGTATTTATTTGGCATTATGCAAGCAATATTGGTTATTGGTTTCGAAATTTTACAGTATCAAAAAATTTAAATTATGATTATGATATTCAGATTGTAATATAATTATTGATCGAACGGTATGTGCTCGAAATGTTAATTTTAAATGCAATGCATGCAATTCTAATTTTAGATGGAAGCAAATTTCATTTCTTTTATGCGTTCAGAAATATTGACTTTTTATCTAATTACCGGAGAAGATACCATATTTATTAGTGCATCGTTCAACTACGTGTATACAAAAGTATGTATAATTTCCATAATTTTCCTTATATGATACAGTACAAGTAATCATAATTGGCAATTATAAAGAAATTTGTTTAAAATGACAAAATTTGACAAGATGTTTCTAAGTTACAGCACTTTTTACAACACACAAATCTATCAAATCTACCATATATTGCTATTTCTATTAATTATGAATAAAAATTGTTCATTTTTATCGACTTTCTTCACGGAGAAAAATGTTTAGTTGTAATAAACAAAAACTTGCGTTTATTTTAGCTGACTATAGTTTGTATTTTAAATAACCAAATTTAAAAACTTTGGTCATCTAAAACGGACACAAATTTTTAATTATTACAATTAAATATTCTTCTCAGTGTAAATAACAAATACATAATTAAACAATATTTCATGGATATACTACAATCTTTATACGTATTTCAGTTAGTTTGTAATACGCAATGGAAGCAAATAAAAGAATTTAAACGTTTAAAAAGTTTCTATCATTTCTATAATCAATAATACCGTTTTTCCAGTCTATCGATAATCTATTTTTAACACAAATTTTTTATAGCCCTGAGGGACTTGTTTGAACAAGCGAAAATGGGAAATGATGTAAAGACGTTAGTGAATGCAAGGTTCTTTTTTCGATTACGTGCAATTAATGTAGACGCGTACGAATAAGGACGAATTTACCGACGGACTCGGAGACGAGTTTACTCTTCTAAATGATTGCGTGTTTTTCTCCGATTATTTTTTATACCACACCTTGACGTTTCAAATTTAAAATAATTTCGTGATTCTTATCAAACTTTACTATAAACCACTTTAATTTAAAAAAGAAAACATTTTTTATTGAATATGCAAATTAAACATACTGAGAAGAAAACAGGATTAAAATTTGACACGATTCGTGTTAATTGAACTGTATCCTGTGCGGAAAAGTACAGCTGGATGACAACTGGATTTCCTATCCTTCTACCAACCTTGTAACCAGCTGTAATCCAAGCCAAGATCCTTTAAATTAATATAAAAGGTTCTAAATTTTACTATTATGTTTTCTTAATGTACAAAACTAATACATGTTTTTTACTTTTGTTAAAAATATAATTATATTCATGCCAAATATTAACACAGTACACGGAACATGTTAATTTATGCTACGATTTTTTCATCAGCGCATAATTTGTCCTTTTACTTCCGATTATTCCTCTTTAATTGCAATAATATTTTCCTTGAATATAATTAAACAGCGGAACGAGAATCTGCTCTTCTGTAATATCATGAAAAATTGTTTTGAGAACTCGCTAAAGAATAATTTCGTCTTCAACGTATACATTTCGGCGGAATTCTTTGTCTCATTCTTCAGCAATTTTACGGCAGTTAAAAAGTTTAACATTCAGCAGTAATTATAATGTGAATAATTTACAAAAGTCTTTTTAAAGTGACGAAGGTATATTTAACGCGAATTACTGTTTACGTTCATTCAATATTAAGTTTAAAAAATCAGGAAAAGGAAAAAGAAATAATAAAAACAACTCTTAATCATCTCAAATTGCACGTAACCTATTTTCGAATTACTTCAATGGTAATATGTTTTCATGTCTCAATTGCTTCATTACATTTTCTTTCCTCACTTTCTTTTCATTTCCAATGTGACATCTTTTTCTCTTCTATATTTCGGCTTGTCCTAAACAAAATCCATGCACATTAGCCTTCGGACGTATTTGATAACAACAAAAGGTTCGTTAATATCGATTCTTCGAGAGCACTACAGAGGGCGCTCGCAGCAAACATCGCGAACAGCCACAATCCAAGTCCAGTTTCCTCAAATTGTCCCAGTGTGGAACTGTCGTACGTGACTTTCTCGGCGCTTGTTAGCGAGCAAAAAAATTACATTTGTCGGCAAGCGAACGTGCAATGAGTTTGTACCCGAAGCTCGTTCGCTCGCGCGACGAAGACAAGACGAAGCCGACAAGTCACCGCGGCAAGCGAGACGCCAAGGCAGTAACGAGCGAATAAGAGATAATATAAATTACTGCGGCTCCTAGCACTTATCTGCGCTACGGAGGGAAATCATAATTATGGTAATAGCGTGCTCGTTGATGTTTTCATGCATATGCACACGTGCCGCGGGGAATCGACGACGCACCAATCGTAAACCAGACGCGACTTTTTCGTCGCAATTAAAGCAAGTCAGAAGCCGCAATCGAATTTCATAATGGCACCGAGTACATTAATAGCAATAAATTATGCAGGCCATTTTCTTCGATAACGCGGATATGAACGTGCCCTCTTTTCATAATGCAATTGTTTATGTGGAGTAGGAAATTAAATTATTTTTTAAAGCACACGGAAAAGCTTTTTTTATTATTCGAAGGAAAATAATTTTTTAGTTATTTATAGTTATAATTGTTTTGAGAGGTACTTTTTGGCGCGCAAAGAAACTTTATATATTTTCCAGTTTAATTTTTCATAAACTGAGAGTAAAATAATAGTATGCTAAGAAAAAAGCAGGTGAAAGGAATTGTAATTTTTCTTGTAAACTTGACAAACGTAACATGAAACGTTAAAAAATAATTACAATCAAAATAAATGAAAGGTATTTATAAAAGATACAAATATTATAATAAAATGCATCCCTTCGCATGAATATTAAAAGTTGATAAATAAAAATTCCACTTTCATTATAGAATTAATGTAATGTATACATTTTCTATACAAATATATTTATGATTAAATAGCGTTAGATGATTTTTATAAATATGTTTCTTTGTGTATAATGTGTAATGTTCTATTTATAATATAAGCTTCATTATTTTAAAACATAAAACATTGAAATTTAAATAAAGTTTATTTTAATTTATGAAACAACACAGAAATTTTTCTTAATAATGTATGTGAAGAGATTTTTTTTTATTCTCTTTTTTTGTACTTCTTCATTTAAAATATTCCATTTACATTTATTCGCTTTGCAAAGAAAATTTATTATTAAAGGTCACAATTTTTAATCAATGTATCATGACTACAATTTTCACTTTTTTCGTTAGTTTGGCCGTATTAAGCGTAATAATCGATGTGTTTGGTTATTTATGAGCCAATATTAGTGTGGTTAACAGTCAGTTTTAGTAATGAATATTTTAAATGCCTGGCTACTAATAATCTGTAGGATTTTTAAATAAAGAAATTACAGTAAAATAACATTTGTAATATAAAAAACGACAAAGGTCTATAAATAAGACACAAACGATTGCATTACATGTTGAAGCTTAAAAATAGTTTTCTGTATTACTTTTATTCAATTAAAATCTAATAAGTTAGTTGCAGAAGTTTATTTTGACAAAATTTTTCATTATTAAATAAATTTAATTTTCAAATAAATATTTTTTGACTGAAATTATTCTTCTAAAGCTGTTACCCAAAATACTGGAGAGATTTTACTACTTTCAGTTTCAAAAATTGTTGTATGTATCTTAATTTATTGTATGTATAGTTTAAGGCATTATTATTATTATAAAATATATATAATTAAATGTGTATAAAGTGAATTTCAAGATTTCTGTTTAAATTATGTTAAAAAGAAGATATTATGAAGGAAACGAATAAGATGCTGTGAAAAATAAAAATTTAAATATCAGAGAGTCACAACGTAATAAACATTACTTTGAAGAACGTCTTTATTTTGTGGAAACTGCAGTTTTAGAATTCAAGAAGAACAGATTTTTACAGCAAATTAAATTTTATCACAACACTTTAACTTGTAAAGAAATTATGTACTTTCTTATTTGACTATTGTCGTTGTTGGAGAAATCTTTTATCTTATCTAGAATTTTGAATAAAAGTATTTTGATACCAACTTCTGTTTTAAAATAACTATATTAGATATAGTAAATTATGGTAACATTAATTAATAAATTATTTCAACTTCAAAAGTAAGTCACAAAATAATAATAAAAAAAAAACAAAGATAAATTGAATTTACAGAGCATAATTTTTAGAATAAAAAAATAAAGTTGAAACTCACTTTGTTGAAAACTATGTAATATTAAGTTATAAAACCAAGCAATTTTTATTGGCTATGAAAAAAAAACTGAAAGTCAGAAACGGTGAAGAGTAAGATTAAAACAATTAAGTTCCATCAAATTATGTTCAGTTTCCAAACACGGATTGTCGCTCGATAAAAGACAAACAGTCGAAGTGATGCTTTTTTGATCAAAACGTAAAACAAAAGTTTTGCTCTGGTAAACAAGGCAGGATTAAAACTTTACATCTGAGTCACGTATTATAACATTTCACCATTAAAAATACAAGTTTCTGTTTTATCGAAATTGAACGTCACAGTTTATAGCACATGTTGCATTTTTAATTTTAGTCTGTTATAAATAATAATAATAAAGATAAACAAAAAAAGGGTACAAAAAGACAAGAAATATATACATGCAAAAGGTTAAACAAATTGTCGAAAAGCGCGGAATGAATAATACGCGCGGGAAGTTTGTCGCGCGTAATAATTTATGTTTGCGCATTAATTTTCTGCACGAGCATCTTTATCATTTTAAAATTTATTCGAGTATTTGCACTTGGAAATTTCATGTTATCCGCTAAATATCTTCCTTCGTTCGCATTGCCCGGATATTGTTCATTTTGGCATAACGCCAGATCTTTCGAAAGGTAATTCACTGTCGACCCTTGGTGTTTCGCAAAGCGACGAACTTTTGGAAATTTTTATGATCGGCAAGTACGGGCTCTCCAGTGGTCTTCTACTTTAAGAAATCTAGACCGGCATTTATTAAATTACTCGAAATAAAACCCGACAGTTCGAATAACGATGATGATATTAAAAAATTGTAGCCATTGTGTAGATTCAGAGCAAACTCATCCCAATTATAAGTAAAGTTTATTTACTTTTGCATTTTGTCAATGTGAGAGTGGCATGGCCTAAATGTTTAGGTGGTAGTAAAGAACACTGCAGATGAACATGAGGAAACTAATCTTACTTCTTATTCACACTATTGTCTAAAGAATTATTTTAAAATACTATATCATATTATAAAGAATACTACAAATGCACTTATCCCCGAATTATAAAATATATATAACAATAGCAATTACTAATCATTTTTTTCTGAATGTAGTCACATTTAATTTGTTTCTTATTCAATCATTTGTAAACGAAAACTTTCTACGAGTATAAAATAATTGCTAAAACTCCTTTGTTAAACAAAAGATACATAACAAATGGGTTAAAGAAAGATATATGTTTCATGTTGTTTAATTTATAATCTAAACAAACTCACCGTATTAATGTAGTTGATGAGAGACAGTCCTCCATCCCATGGTTTTTCTAATTCGCAAGATAGATTTGCTGGCCTGAGAGCATGGGACTGCTCGAGCGTTCTTAAACCCACAGCGAAAACCTGCACGCTATCGTACATTAATGCTGGTTCAGCCTGAAAAATACATAAAAATTCATGAAAAACAACGAAAAATTAAACTCCTCGGCCTGTTCTCGCCAAAAAATACCAAGCAATTTATTGGCCGACGCTCGGCTATTTATGACTATTTGGAACTCAGATTTTGCTCTCTCAAAATTACATTTTCGATCAGATTTCGCAGCTTAACAAACAAGCGATAAAAATGTCGACCATCGACTTTTCCCTATTCAAATAGTAATTGGCGAATTAATTTTTTCAGAGCAAAATTGTTACTTACAATCAATCAATTACTACAATTATTAGTAAACACAATTATTTAAATAGTTAAATTTTTTTATATAATTACTATAATTGAATTTTAAATAATTATAGTGGTATGTATAATATTGATTACGATTGTATATAATATTGATTCCGCAAATATTGATGAAAGATAATCAAATTGATAAAAAGTAGTCTACTTGATAAAAACAAAAACTTTTTTGTTGTAACTATAGTTCTCTTTTTGTTGAATAAAAAACTTCCGAATTTATATCAAATGTTCAACGTTTAACTTAATTCACTTGGCGCAGTTGAGCACAGAAAATTCGGCGGAGACAAATTTCCAATATTTTTTGTTCTGCGAGTGAGTTTAACCCTTCGATTCGTCGTGAACCCTTGTCATCATTACAACAGAAAATCCCTACGTTCAATCGCACTCTGCATAATAAAGCAAAACGACGTCGAATCGTTTGCTAAATTCCACGTACTGCTATTATTCGGAGTTAAATTTGAGCTCGCTTTAACACAATCATGAGATCCAGTTTCTTCCATTGCACCGTCAAGTCCTTCGTAAATTTACTTATATTTTATGCAACGCACAGCATAATAAAAACATTTATTCGAGATTGTATAATTATTATTTCTCATTACCAATGCATTTGTTCTTGTATAAAATTTTGAGCATTTTTATTTTGCTTCCAATTTACTGGTTTGATTCCATTAGCTTTAAAAGTTCCATTAACAGAAAATCGATTATTTAATTTTATGACAAATATACTTTTATAACGAAATTAATGAAATGTTTACATAATATTTTATACGAAAACCTTTTCGTCTTTGTATAAAATATACTTTATAATACTATATTTAGAATACAGTTCTAAGAAATTCAGACGAATTTCTAAATTGGAAAATATTGTAAAAAATAATACACTTGAAATATATATTGTAAAAAACAAATGAATGTAAATATTGTGATGGAATAAAGATAAAATGTTGTTATTTTCGATTTCTTTATTTTCAATGTTTACATTCAATTGTCCTTTACACTGTAGTTCCAACGGCATTTTTTGAGTTGGTACAGTGTAATATTTTTTTCGGTAGAAAATAAAAATAATAATAAAAGCAATAATGATAAAGAATGAAAAAAAAGAGATATTGCATGGATTTTACAGTTATAGAAATATGATTGTTTTTAACCTTATTTCGGATGTGTGTCAATCATTGAATAAATATTACTGTTTTTAAAAGTAAAAACACTCAGTGTTAAATGTTATGCTTACACATAGAATGAAACATTTTCCTTTTATAAACAGTAATTTTCATTAAAAACCTGATATGTATTTGAGAGCAAAGTTAAAAACAGTAATATTTTACTGTCAGCTTCTCAGTGTAAAATTTCATGTTGCAACCAGCAAATTTCCATTTGAATAAGTTCACACGTGCATTCCTCAAATGCGTGCCCCGGGGTTCTAGTAGTTATTATTTTGAACGAAAATTAATTTCTGGCAATAAAAGTCGAGATGGAAGAACTGTAAATTGAAAGGAAAGTGAAAACCCAAAATCAGGATCGGAGAGCCGGAGATAATGAACGGTATTTCGAAACTCACCGAACAGCTTTTGACACGTTCAACTGCAATTCAATTAAATCGCTCGCTGACATAACCCTTCGCTAATTAAATCGAGAAACGCGTTCGACACTGCAGCGGTTTCGACGTTCCAGAAACCGCACAGCGCTGTTATTCTCCGTGCAGTCTTTCGCGTTTGAACTTGGCGCGTGGCGATCTTTTGTTTGCTTTAGCCTAATTTTCGGTGCCAAATGCACATTCAATTCAAGCAGCTCAAGAACAGTCGGCGTAATGACTAATGGCAAAATCTCGGTCCGATGTTCAGATAAATTTGATTTATCCGTCGGACAGTGTGCGAGCGTCGCTGTTTTTGGATCCCGAAAACTCTTGGCTCTAATTTATCAGCGCGACTATTAGTCAATTTCGTGAATTGCCCCGGCAATTTCGTTCGAATTTTTATCCGCCGGTCAAATTTTTGTTGCAGAAAATTAAATTTGAATTTTTTAACGCTCGCCAGATCGGCGGCTGCAATAGAGCGGGCGAAAAGAGGAGAAATGAAAATAAAAAAAAAAAAAGGGGAAGCGCAAAATTCGCGCGACATTCTAACACCTGGTTGAACGTTATACATGTAAATATCAGTTGCACTTGCGTAGGTGGATTTTCAGCGTTCAATTCAAATGCTCGAATACGAGCTACATAATCGGACGGAATTCCCAAGCGCGTTTGCATATTTGACTGGACAAACAAGCTGAAGGATCAGCAACTTCGGTTAGCCCGCTGGCAAAGGTCTTCGGCTTGCCCGTGGAACTTGCGAAATGCACTTTGACAACATCGAATCCCCGGTTTCGTTGCAGGCATACACCTTTGAGGGAAACGCGCCTGTCAGACATTATACCGTTGACAAATGTCTCGGTTTGTCAGCGTCCGTTGATCAACAGACGTCTTCGAAATTAAACTTAATTAAGGCATTAACATTTCTCACGCGGCAGTAAACAGATCAAGGGGTGGACCCCGTCCCGAAGCCTTCAAGATATCGATATCCGTTTATTGCATAAATCGATTCCGTACGGTTTATTCCTCTGTTATTTAGTGTCTTTATAAAGATACAGCGAGATATATGGAACTATCTCGAGGCGGATTGTGTTTGAAAATAATAGGTTTTCCGATTTATTCAGTTATTATTTTATAATCCTCGAATTCATTCTTCTATGCAAATACCTTTTATAAATGCATTCGATAAATATACTTCACTGAAGATAATACTAGCACTTAATGTTTTATGCTAGACATCGTTATCCAATCAAGGATTGCTGTAAACTTTATATAATTGAACATTTTTAATTTTTTTGCCTCAGTTTTTCCCAACAATTCCATGTACTATTGTTATCATGAAAATTTATCAAAAAAATTCTTTGCGGTTTATTCTTATTTTGAAATAATTCAAATAGTTATTCTGTTCGAACTATAGACTAAATTTATTCACTAGATTTTCAATGAAATTTGATACAAAAAAATGTCAGTCACAATTTGCTGGGAAAAGATTTATTGCGGAATAGAAGATTCAACTTCTAAAGTTTCAGAAATATATATTTATATTTAACGAATTATATACTTCTTAGTCGCATCGCTGTTATTTGAGCACCAACTGCAATGAAAATCGTGGCAAATACTTCTAAGTAGTTTAATTTCTGAATTATAATCGCCAAGCAACCACTTATGAACGAACTTTGTATTGCATATAATGGGGTGTTGAAATGATTTCGCGCATCCATTAGCGTTCTCTTTAACTAAATATGTCTCGCGCAAAATTAAGTTCATTAGCTTCCTAGGTAAGTTGAATAGTTCTGCAGTGATTCAACAAGAACGTTCTTCGAATCAAATATGATGAATTTTAAAAACGAAATTGTCAATCATTTGAATAAGTAAAATATAAAAAAAAATAATCAAATGATTATCGCATACGAAAATTTATAAAAATGATGTTAGATCGCAACAAGAAATGATTTATTACAGTAACTAGTCGCAAGCTTTGTAATTTTGTATACACTAAAAAACAATATTGTTCAGAAATTATAATCTTCTTACCAACTTAAGGAAGAAACATGTAACGGTACAAGAAGTTCGATAAAAAAGTATAGAATATATTCCTAGTAAATATATATATATATATATATATATTTATTAATTAATTTTTTTGCTTGGAAATTATTCGAAATCCTGGAATCGAAATATTGCAAAAACTTTATTATTTAGGTACAATAAATAATATATATATTATTATTAGATTACTCGAATTTGTTCTTTCTTATAAAGTTTCTACTTAATGAAAAAATTAAAAGAGGTGGTTTTAAATTCCTCTGAAAAAGAAAAATTAATTTCATCGTGTTTTCAATATTCGATACAAGCTTTCAGTAATCAATATTACCGTTCAATATATAAAATAAACCCCAAAAATATTTATGAAATTAAATGTTTATCTCGGATTTATGAATTAGTCAATAAATTGAGAAAAAGAACAGTTATGTTTACACGCGATTCGTGGTAATGTATTAGAATATTCAAACTTGCGATTCGATTAACACATTTCTTTCAACAGGTGCTTGCCGAAACTCAATGTTCCTAACTTCACGTACTTTGTATCAATTAGAGTCAAAGGGAAGCGCATAAGTTATACAGAAACAGGCGTAGTCTCAAGAGACTGGTTCAATCATTATTTTGAGTTAATTCAAGCATGGTCTCTTAGTCACTCGAGCGACGAAGTTCTGACAAATGGATTTTCGGTACTTCTGATATAAAGTGTACTTACTTTGATAAAACCCTCGTAATTTGTTCATTAAATTTTGGCAAGGGTCGCTTAGCGACACGAGAGGACGCGATCATTAAAAAACGAGATTATTTGAGCTTGACCTCGCGGAAGCGTTCGAAAGCGATGATTGGTGGGTCAACGAACGTATTTATCAAACTCGTTCTGCGATAATGCGTTTAACCATAACAAGCGAATTATAATTTCTTAAACTTTTCCCGGATTCAAAGGCATTCAAGTTTATATGAATTTATAGAAGCATTTATTACACAAAATTAAATGAAGGATGTAACAGGAATGGGCGTATAATTGGATTCAAATTATTATACAAGTTTAATTAGATTATATTACTTTCCGAAAAATACCATTTTAATTGTGCGAATCTTTTGCAACAAATAAATATAATTTTGTCTAATAAATTCTTTTGTGAATTAATTCAAACAATTACGCGCTTAGATGCAGAGTTGACAGAGTCAATTTTAATTTGACTAAATAAACGCTCACGCTCATGCACGAGGTACAACCGTAAAATAAATTGTGTCTATTTTGCAACTTCGGTATCGAATTAATTGCGCTTCTTGTAAAAGATATAAAGTATTATTCTTTGTTACTGGATATCACTTTCTTGTTTATTTCTATTTTATCTCAATCTAATTCTCATAAACCAATTTCCGATTTAGAAATATCCATTTTTCCTATTATAATCCGATTTATGTTTAAAGGAATTGTCATATTCTTGAGCAAATTTTGATGATTTGTCTCTTATCTTTATCGTAACTTGACTTCAGTTTCAATAATACCAACTTTATTTGATACCAAAGCATACTTATTTTTTTCTCTTTAAATTTGTTAACATAAACGATACGTATTAATTATACAGATTTGATTATATAAATCATATAACAATATTTATTTTCTTATTAACACAGATTTTAAAGTAAGGTCGAGTTAAAATATATATACAAAATAATTAATCAGTACATGTTTAAACCATTATTCATATCAGTTAATTTCGAATACACGGATTTGTTAAACTGAAATAGCACTCGCTTGCGAAAACGAATGAGATTTGTTCGTCGAAATAGATTGGTCAAAGTCGTTAACCAGCTTGGCTACTCGAAGTTAGTTCGTCGCTTAACAACTGAAACTTCACGTGATGAGAATCACTTGGGATCGAAATCCGATGTTGCCAATAAATTTCTTTCCTTTTGTCAACAATTTAAATTTGATATTATTTTGATTGCATGATTTAATTACAACATATCAATTTATATAATCTAATTACTAATGTTGATAATTAGATATATGCTTTTCGTTGTAGCGGTAAACACAATGTTATCATTTGAAAAATTGTACAAGGAAGTTACGTATGAAATCATAAGTATACACATTAGTTTTAGGATGAAATTTACAGGAAATATATTTATTTCTGGAAATTATGCACTCACACGGTGTTTAATTAAATTTAATGAAAATTATATCCTATCATGAATTTATAATCATTATATAATTTTTTTAATAACGATATTGTGTATATAAGCTGTTTGAAAAGTTTAGAATTCATCTATAGTCGTTTGAATTCAAACAAAAAAATCATAATGAAGTGTGTATTTACTTTCTTCTTGGGTGTCGCCCTTTTCATGGCAGTTGCCGAGGTAAAATTTAACTTTAATTAGAAATGATTTCTTCTTTGAAAAAAGGGGTTTAAGGGTTCTTTTTTCAGGAAAAGAGTCAAATTAAAATTAACTTCTATATAAAGTAGCATTACATAAAAACAATTGAGGAAATGTATACCATTCCATTATTACATGGGGATCCGGTTTTAGATATTTATTTATCGCATTCAAAAGAAAATTGATTCCGCGTCTAAGATTTCCATTAATAAGATTCCGTTTATTCTTTTTTCCAATTATTCAATCCATGATTGTACAAGTACCCGGGTGAAAAAATTTTTTGTGGCTTCGTTTATGGGCAAGACTCACTCCTTTTACGAGTATTTAAATAACTTAATATTTTTATTATCGTTCTCCATTACGTTTGAGATAAAATACGCGGGAAGAAAACATTAATAAAAATCATTGACGTTGTTAATAAACTGGTTATATACTTGCAAAAATTGAAAAGTTACTATCTTAAATTAGTAATAAGAATCGGCATGTTGACAATTATTGTCAGCTTGCAGACAATAACCGTCGATAAAGCGACACGTTTTACTAACTTGAGATAGTAATTTTTCAATTCTTACAAGTGTATTAATTAATATTGATTACTGATAATTATTGATGACATATATTAATTTTTAAAAAATTATTTACAGGCTGCTTCTATGCCAAAAATGCCAGGAAATATGGATTTTATGAATCAGTTCAAAAATATTATGGGTATGGCCGAACAATTTTGTGGACAACTTGATGGTATTTGTGATATGATACCACAAGAAATTCCAGGAATTGAAGAGATGAGGGGCTTTTGCGAAGTAATGATAGGTGCTTGTAGTCAAGCATCTAGTTACATAGAATTACTGCCCGCAATAATAAACTAGTAAATCATTTGTCTTCATGTTTCATAATTTTTTTTCTCAAATATATATGAATTATAAATAATTGTGAAATGTTTTATTATTCCATTACAACTATTGCCAAAATTCTGGAATTTTTTTTTTTTTTAATTGTTTAAACATATATGGACTATACTGTAGGATTTTTCAAGGTTAGCGTTGATAAAGATAAAATTAATATTCGCACCCGTTTAACTCAAAAGAAAAGATATATATATATATTTCAATTAATAAATTACAATATCAAATACATTAAAACGGATAGTCAAAAATAAGTCTCTACTCGGTCAATGCTCGTTAACGACTATCTATCCCACCTTTTCGCCACCTTATCGTGCTTGCGGCTTTCGCGACTGTTTTCCCGATTTCGTGTGACCTTCTTAGTCAAATTCCCACAATATATATTTCATTTTTACTACGGAATAATGAAGTGCAAAATATTCTGTTTGTTCGTTATAATAATGATAATAGTTTTCATTTTTCATATTTACACAGTCAAATGAAATCTCACTATCATGCACATTCAGTGAAACTGAATATGTTTTTCAAATTACGCACCTTGCAATTAAACGAAAATTTGGTACATTAAAAATCTAATTAATTATGAAAGACATGGTGATGAATTTAAAACCCATTTCAAATGAATAATGTCGTTTCAGTGGGTAAACATTATACACTGAGAAAAATATGACAGAAAATATTATTGTTTTTAGAGTGACATGATATATTGGGCCAGTACCGTATAACTAAACATACCAGTTATATACCTATAGCCTGTCAGTAATCATCCAACCTTGGTCTTGTGTTGAACAATTTTTTTAAATCATTAGTACTGACACAATTTTGGCGTTGATATTTTGCTTAACACGTCTTATATCTGTTTTTGTTGATAATCAAGTTCAAACCAATACAGGCCTGTACCTATTTACCAGAGTTTGGTAAATAGTACTGGACCAGAATCGGACCAGTAGATCCATTCTGACAATTTCCTACAGGGAAATTACTATTTTAATTTCAAAGAACTTATCAGCACGTTGACAACTATTGGTTGATTTAAAACAATAATTGTCGATAAGCTAACTTAAGGTAGTAACTATTAATACTTCGTTCTAATATATATCCACTTTATTGAAGCTTTAGTCATTACTGTTAGTTGTTCGATATTTTCTGTTCATGAAAACACCTCATTCAACAACTTACTAAATTAACAATTTACTTCAACTTATCGACTCGTGTTAACAGTTTCCACTAAAAAATCCTTCATTCGAATTGACGCGAAACGACAATTCGAACTCCTCCAGTACACCTTGTAATCTGTATAATATATTCCTGTTCCGAGACTGAAAGTATTAGCATCGAAACCGATAAGGTATGACGCGAGAAGAGGATTTCTTTTCCCCCGCGAGAAAGTTTTTAACGAGCATCGTCGGCGGTGATTGCAATTGAATTTTCAATTTGCAATTCGAAAGAAAGAAAGCGAATCTTTGAAACGGGCGGGGATTAACCTGTTTTGGTGGTGACGCGAAACGGAGTTGTCTTTTGAAACTGTCGAAACGAAGGGACGTGCATTAACGGTATTCCTTACGCGGCGTCTTATTTCTCATATTGTGCCGCAGCTGACAAAGGTTTTTCGGAGACATGTTCGATTGCGGTGAATGGCTTCGCACCGATACTCTTACGATTCGAAAAAATCCGAGGTGTTGTCGACGCGATTCTTCGAAAGCCCGTGCCCCTTTTCCGTCCATCCCTCTTGCTTCAACCCCCCCCCCCCTCCCCCTCCTCTTTCCCTGCTCCCTTTCCTGTCGTTCGTTTCCTGAAACGAACGCAAGAAAGAAGGACGAGCGAGTCGGTTTGCTGCGAGATATAGCCTGATTTATGGCGCAAACAGTAAAGGTTATCCAGCGTTGCTTGGTAAATTCCGTGATTCATGCGCAAACAATGCTCGAAATTGAAACTCGCGGCTGCCGCGCGTTTTATTTTCCACGTCCCATAATTAATCACGACCGTGGCGGTTCGAAAGCAACGCTTCCTTTCGCGTTCGCCCGGCCAAATGTGTTTATAATTTTATTGTCTTTGAAGGATTTACGGCGCGTCAGCGATGGTTATGAAAATCATATTTGTGCGCTTGAGAGTGAAATAATGCGCGGCGTTTTGTATCTTCCGGGGATTCCCTGTGTAATTAACGGCAAATTAGATTCTAGGTCATCGATTTCGAATCACGAGCTTGCATAAAACAACTTTTCACCGTGGCTCACTTTTTGATTCATTAAATCGGGATCTGTGAAAATTTAACTACACCCAAGGTAGACCGAATGTTTTCATTGTTGGGCGCGCTATTTTTGCTTTAAATTGCGACCGAAATTATGCACTGAGAAAAATGTTGAAAATATTGTTATTTTCCGTTGTAATTTGAGGACATGATCGACAAGGTTGGGAAAAGTACAATAAAAAATTGTACAATGTATTCAAACATTTGTAGAAATAAAGTGATAAATCATAATATTTACGTGTTTTGTGAGCACATTTTATAATTTTCGATTGTAACTTTTTGGCTTTATCCAACATGTCCTCAAATTAAAAAAAAAAGATTACAATTTTTACACAAATTTTTCTCTTAGTGTGGCTTGATAGTTGAAGAGAAAACTGTGCCATTTCGGTTTGTCACGTATAAAACTAATTTTTGACGTACATTTAAAAATTGGTTACAGATTTTATGATCGAGTATTTTCACATTAGTGTACAAAACTAATGTAACTAAGAAGAATTGATAAAATATGCAAACAAAAAAGTTATGCCTGCTCAAAGTTTAACAGCACGTAAGCGGTACTTTTAGATAAAAATATGGTTGTTGGTTCGTCTAAGAAAACGTGTCGGAAAATGTGGATGAAAAGAAAACGTTTCCTGAAAAGCGGGAGGGAACAACGGCAGGATGTATCTGTTCATGAGTGGGAGGAAAGATGGAGGCGGGAAAATAAAATAAAACTATACGGCGAAGCTTGTTACACCAGTCGAGAACTCCGGTTGCATACTGATTGTGCTCATCTGTGATTTTTTTTTTGTTTGGCTTTTTAACTCTGGCCACATCCACTTTTGTTCCACAATCATCTTAACTTTTAAAACAGCCAGACAATATTTTTGAATAATCAATTTTTGTTGTGATTTAATTATAATATATACCCATGTGGAAATTGCCAGCACTGACAAACGGCCCAAGCTTGGGCCAGTACTGGCTGCCAGCATACGGCAGACAGCATTGGCCCAGCATTGCGGAAGAGCCGAATAACAACAGATTCTGTCGTATGCCGGATCAATAACGGCAGTTGAATTGTTTTGTTTAACGGGCTTCAGCCAGTACTGTGCCAGTACTGGTTTACAATAACGGCCGGCGTTGTAAACCGCAGCTGGCAAAGT
>JABFPN010001329.1:0-30326 GCA_022817305.1 Leptoteleia sp. ZL-2020 | reverse complement strand
ACGCCCCTGGATCCGACACTTTTTTCATTCCCTCCCCCCATGCTCATCACGACTCCTCTCCCTTTTTCCCCTTGTCCCGTCTCTTTTTCGCCACCCCCTCCCCTCCCTCCCCCCCCACATCGCCCTTTCTCTTTTTCGCGTTAATTTTTGTTCCTTCCTTTCTTTCTTCCTTTCTTTCGTTCGTTCTTCTGGTTTTAGATGCAAGCGCTGATGAGACGAACAATGTTTATGCGCAGGAATGTTTTAGGAATGCGCCGTTTGGCGACTGATAAAGTTTTGGGATATTTTAGATGCGGGCTCCGTTTGCCCTGTCCAACGGCTGAACGAATTTATGCGCTGGGATTGTGTTATAACTAATTTTCGGCGAAATTTTAAATCAACATTTCGCCGCGCTATCGTTTTGTATTATAATTAGCAGTCAAAATGGATGATCCGTCGGTTGGCGGTGCCGCTCGGATTAATTTTCCATTGCCAATTTCGGATGGTTTTCACTTTATTTTCCGGTGCATTATTGGTTTTAACTCGGGCTTCCCAAGTAAATGGGCAATTTTGATGCGGGTTGAACGCGGCGCACAAAAGGAATCTTTTCTTATGCATCATCTATCGGCTATAATAGGATACAAATACGGCCGACTTCTAAAGGTAACTTGCTTCGACTAATTAGGATCGAATCACCCTAACTAAACCGAAGTAGTTGGTTAATTCATTGCCATTCCCGTATAACGTTTCGCATCGAGTTTCACATTCGTCCCCCAGAAACACATTTTCACTTATCGGGAACAATTTTTAACCATTTCGTAACTCGATCAAACTTTCTACAATCTTGCGCAGTTTACATGCATTGAATCGCACTCAATTTTATTTAACAGTTTTCTGCAATAAACTTGGCGAACTTAAAATCCCAAGTAGAAAATCGAAGATGCCTCGGGGGCGCGTCAAAGAAATCCAATATAAAAAAAGATACATATATACATGTAACGTTACTAACGTCGTGGTCTTGCAAAAAATATTTCAGGAAAAGAAAAAGAATAAAAGATATTACTTTTTTTTTGGGACCTGATAATTGATCGGAATGATTTAATCTCCTTTTTTTTTCTTTCCTCTTTTTTCTTCTAAAATTTCTGGCAGTTGAACTGAATTTCGTATATACAAATTGGAGAAATTTTTACTTACTATCGTTAAAGAATTATTTTAGTAAATTAATTAGTATAGTGTTTTTATTGGATTCATTTAGTAAGAGTTTTTATGAAATTAAATTATTTATGATAAGATAAAGTTTAAAATTTGAAATTTTGAGTTTCGCGTTCACCCGTACCCGATGAGACTCTTTGTTTTTATTATTTTATATACATATAGATCATATTGTAACAATGCTTTTTAGACCTAATGAAGATCTACGACATGACATCAAAACGTTGTTAATAAAATAATAATGATACAACAAAATATTTACATATTCTGCAAGTGGAAAATTTCATTTGATCTAAAAATAGAAAAAAATAGTGTAAGAAATTACATTTCTTGGGAATAATAGAAATGTATTATAATATGTAACGTTATAATTATCATTATTTACTTTTTCTTGTTATAAAACAAAGGTAAATCCCCACATTTTATTAAACAATTGTATTTAATTAAAACATAATTTCTGTTTCAGATGTGAGCGAGATAATAAGCGGGCTGTTACACTCGAGGCATAATCGTAAGTAAATTTTAATTTATCATCTTCTTTAATATCGAATTTGAATGACGTTATTTGGACATTTTTTACAAAGATTATACAAATTTTTTTATATTTCCATTAACGTTGATATATTCATAAATATAGCAGAAATTTCAATTGAACTAAAATATGACCGTATTTCCTGATCAGGGCCTGATCCAAGTACTGATAATTAAGATTCCCGGATAAGGTCCTGGTACAGTTCCGAGGTGAATGTCCCTATTAGAATTAACCATATTCTAACCAAAACAGGGTTCTACTATACTTAGGGCAAACCCAATTCAATTTTTACTTAGGATTCGCAAATCAACCAGCAATTGAACGCGAATCAAGACAAATTGAATCCCTTCAATTCTTCTTTAATTCTCCCCAATTCAGCATTCAAATTCATTTCTATCCAAAATTTCTTTTATCGTCTATCGAAGGCAGAAATTTTGGTCGAAGTTTGCGGCTGAAAACTGGAATTCATTTGTTTATTCAACAGCAATCGAAATATAAACCAAAAACACAAAAAAAAAAAAAAAAAAAAAAATAACGTGGCGACGAATCAAGTTTTGCAAAACGTATATGCCTGCGGCAAACAAATAACAGTATGATAAAATATTTGCGTTTTCTGTGATCGAAGCTAGCGAGTGTAATCAGGATATGACAGGCGGCAAAAGTACATAACGACTCGAAAGCGAAAGCCCGAATAAAATATGCCGGTTAAATAATTCCGCGGCGCCGGCACGTGTTCGTCGCTTCGACGAAAAATGATACGACGTTCAAAAGTTATGGCACTTTTTTCTTTCCTTTTTTTTTTTTTTTGAACCTTTTTTCCGCGAGCAATTCTGAAACGTGAAACTCGATGCCATTTTCAAGCGAGGGAAGGTGTACTTTTGAGCATGACGGAAAGCTTTTCATCGAACGAACAAATAAACTGACACGTCCTTTACCCGAATCGCCGGGCTTCCTTTTTTTGTTATCGTTTCGAGTATCTTCGGGAATAATGATTACTTTTCTGCGCGCGTCTTATTGAAATGAAAGGAGTGGAAAGAAAGACCGTCGCGTCGCATCATCAAGCCTAATAAGCCATTCGGAATTCTCATCGTGCGTCCGCGAGCTAGGACTGACTTTATTATCTGCTCAAAAAATCAAACACAGTTTGTGAGGTCGAACCTTGTGCCGGATGTATCATTGTTTCAACGAGCTACGTTTTAACCCAGGCACTTGGCATTCGAGTTTTGTAAACACTTTTTTTTTTTTAAAGCGGAATAGAAATAAGGGGCCTTTACAAATTGAATCAACTTTGCGACATCTACAAATTTCTTGGAGCGATTGAAGCAAAGTGCCTATGGAAATTTAAATTTAATTAAAACATTTGACGCGTTGGATGTGAGGCATTGAAATGAGAATTGTTGTTGGAGTTACGGGATTTCAGCAATTTTTCAATTCAAAAACATGCTTTTTAATAGTATTTTATATATATAATCAGCTTGACCTTATATTACAGTTTTCGGTTTACAATATACTGGTTACATTTTGTAAATTTTTTTTATAGCCATTTGTATTCACATATTTTATTAATGTACAATTCGAACACTCACGAGTTTTGCATTTTTAAATCTCGTTTATGCGCGCGTGTACAGTATACATTTGTAAATTTGTATATTTGAACGCAAAATATGATCGAGTGACCTACAACCATGGTTAATCGCATACACGAAGAGAAAGGATTAATAAAAATTTACTAACATTGTTTGCAAGATGGTAATATACTAAGTTAGCTAAAATATAATATCTGTAAGTTAGCAAAAAGTATCAGCATTGTTACATATATTGTCAACTTTCAAAGAATAAATGTCAACAAATTGATACGTTTTGCTAATTTAAGATAGTAATTGCTCCAATTTTACAAGTATTTGACTAGTTTACTAACAATGCCAGCAATTTTTATTCATCTTTTCTCCACGCGCAAAATATGCGTGTGTGCGATTATTGAGATCATTTCATTATTCATTTATTTTTGTTAATATAAGAAAGCACGCATTATATCAGATAAAAATGTTATCCGCACTCGCGAAACACGTATAAGAAGGAATGTAATGTATTTTGGAAACAAAATATGTACATCTCTCGGAAAATTGTACCGGTGTCACCTGTCAGATCGATCACTTTTTGGGTCGAGATAACATATATGTGTCACATTTATTATCATATAAAATCTTATCTGAAAAAATCTTTTACCTTGTCAGCCGAAAATGAAAATGTTGAACAGGGTGTTATCCGCGTGTAACACGTACATATATTATAGATAAAGTATTAATTTCAGAGATGTTTATTTTGACATGAAATTTTTGTGTTTCGATATTAATTTAATGACAATATTAATCTCAATGGTTTTTTTTTGTGATGATTGAAAAACAAATTGATAATATGTACGGATTATAAATATCGGCATTCAAAATTATAATTCATTTAATGGGGTTGATATGTATGTAAATAAAGAGGTGCAATTATTAAAACAGTCATCAATATATTTAAATTTATATACATCCGCGTGTAACAATTACATTCTATACACACGATAGTTGGATAAAAAATGTTTCTCCGCGTCGCTATTTGCGACAAGAATAATAAATGACGGAGTGCCCGCAGTTACCACGTACCTAAAACACATTCAAAATCAAAAATCAATACAACTGTATCAACGCGATACCGTGAAGTATATAGGTTTGATATAAATTACAAACCGTTCGTGTTGCAGCACTTGCAGTAACGTTTTCTTAACGTCCACTTTATGAACAACTGTTTTGTTAGCATCTTCGAAGTAAATGTTTAAGTTTTCTAGCTTGTAGACACCTTTCGTATCCCAAGGCGGACATTCTTGAAACAGTTCCTCGAGCTGATTCACAAAGCTACAACAAAAACATGAACGAAGGAGATGGTTAAAGTAGTCGAAAGTATTTTTGCGTTTATGTTTATCAGCGCCTTACATGGTGTCTTCGTGGAAATTCTGAACAAAGTCAGTCTGGTACGTTTCCGGGTAACAAAATATCACTGGCCAGACAAGTTTATTATTCTTGTCAAAGTGAACCCTATTTTGAGCAAGATGTGGGATTCGTGGGTCGAGGTCCTCCAAAGCCAAATGCCGTTTGCCATCGACTGATACCATTTTGATATTTCGAAGTTCGATCGCACCGATCAGCTTATCCTCTTCCTTCTCAACTCTCTTTTCTATCGCATCTTGCATTCTTTTGTCCCGCATTTGACGTTTCTACATCAAAATAACATGATTAAATTATTTTCTTTTCTTTTCTTTTCCTTTTAATTTTTCCTATGCCTAATTTGTATGAACAGATTATCTGTTTTACTTCTCATGCAACTGTATATTCGGTATGAAAAGAATCTATTATTTACTTTATCAGCTGCGGCTTGAGTACTCATTTTTGTGATGGATTTGTCTGCCGGCCATTTAGATAAATACTTATCGCACAATTCTATGCACTGGTCATAGTTCTTTATTTTCAAAGCGCATGTAATTGCTTTGTTCCAAACCTTCTGGTAATCTGGATTCAATTTCAAAGCCAGTTTACAGTCGTTTAAACATGACCTACAAAATTCCAATCATTGAATATTTTTTTGTATAGATGCTACGTTTGCGAGAACATATTTGCTTTATAGAATATTTAAATTGAATTTTCACTTTTTTACCTGTAGTTTTTCAACATCAAGTTAGCTGTAGCTCGATTATGATACAATTGGGACATGAGTTCTTTATCCTTGCATTTTGTTTTTATGCCTTCTGTGTAACTTAAAATGGCTAAACGATATTTTTTGTACTTAAAATTGAAATTTCCATCTTCTTTATAATTTTGAGCCAATTCTGTAACATGCAAAGTTGGATTTCCTTTATGAAATATTTATTCATTTTTATTATATTTCTTTTGACACTTATGAATATGTAACGTCATTTTAAAATAATTAATTAAATTAATTAAATGCTTTAAATAAATTTTTTACTTAAAGCAAGCATTTATTAGTCGCATGAAATATGACAAAAATAATAGACTTCAAATATTTTATTATTAATGCATAATTAAAACAACCTATATATTATAATTAAATTAATGTCAATTATACCTTTATATTTAATATCAGTGAAGTATATGTTACAATTTACCTACCTCAATATACATTTAGCTTTCTTAAATTACTTAGATAATAATATTGTATATTTATATTGTTATTATTTAAAATTATATATCAATGACGTTGATTTTGATATAAAGTAATAAATCTTTTATATAATATAATGATAGAGTATATATTAGTATCATAGTATTTTATAATATTTTATATAATATAAATGCAACAAATATTATAAGTAACATTTCTTTTATAATTCAAAAAGTAAAATATATGAAATGATGACATCAAAAACTTATGGACATAGTTTTATTTATACTATTAATTATAATATAAATTATATTATAATTTATACTTTTATAATTAACAGAGCAACTATTTTAATTGCATATTTATTTTTTCCAAAATTTAATTACTATATTTTTAATAAAAAATAGATCCTAAAATAGAATTTGTTTAATAAATTATATTTTTTATTTCAGTAAGATTGTTATGTAATAGAATATAATCATATCCAGTTAAAACATATTTTACATGACATTTTATAGTTTGAAATACTACATTTATAATATAATCTTAGCAAAAACTATAGAATATTATAGTTAATAGTTTATATTTTGCAAACAATTGTATAAAAATATTTGTTAAAGGAGTTATTAAAAATATAACTGTACATATATTATATATTATTTAATTAAAATTATTATAAATATTAATTTCTTAAAATTGAAGCACAGAATATTATTTATTATAATTAATTCTATGTTATATTCTTATTCTTTATGTAAAAAATTATTATTTTTATAAATAAATCAAATTTGCAAAGCATTGTATTATGTAAAGTATATAAATTTACAATATTACCTTATAATAGAATTATAAAATACAGTAATATTAATATCCCAAATGAAATAATTATAATTCGCTTAAATTTGCAATGTAATTTGTTAAGTATAAACAGAAGTGTCAACCTTCTGGAGTATTATCCTCTTCGCTGTATTTGAGGTTCTGTAATCCTTGCATCAGCGGAGACAGCTCTTCTCCTTCCTCTGGAAGTTTTTTCATGAAAAACGGATGCTTTTCCATTTCCTCCTCCCAACGATCTTCGGGCCATCCTTCTGTGTACGTTTTCTTCTCCAACCCTTGAATAAAATCATCCAATTCATCGTCCAATTTCTGAGCAAGTTCTAAACGTTCAGTATCTGTCCAATTTTTTTCCATTGAAGCATTGTCTTTTGATTCACTATCCATATTTTGCACAAATTTTAAAATACACACAATTTAAAAACACACAAACGAACGAACAACAATATATTTATTCATATAAAAAAATAAATCAAACACAACATACACACAATAACAAATTTATAGGTTATGCCTAAGACACATGTGACACTGAAATAGCATTCTCGTGAATGAAGTTGGGAACTGTATTGAGGTTATTGATTATGATTATTACGAATGAGATAAAAATGACAATGTATTTAAAAGAAAGATTTAATACTCATAAATATTGCTATTTTTAATTTATATAGCTAATTTTTCACTGTTTATTATTTAATATTTAAACTATACGCTTGAAATATTATTCGATCTTTGACATTTCAGAGGTAAGGTTTAGGCGGGAATATTTGAATTAATGAGAATCTACATTTGACAATTTTCAATTGAAAATTAATTTTTTAGAAAAAGATAATTAAGTATGTGAATACAAATATTAATAAAATAAAGATAGAAATGTTGTTTTACATGAACAAATACATTTGTATTATTCTGTAAATATTTTTCAAGTTTAAAAATTTGTTAGATATAATTCTTGCATTTAAGTTATCTATATATTTGTATAATTTATATATTATTTTAATAACAATATAAATTTTATTTACTTACATTCATTTTGTTCAACAGTTTTTCACTTTTTAAATCGTTTAAATGAACATATTCATCTTAAAACATTTTACTGTATATTTATAAAATTATATACAGTATACATTTGAATAAAATGTTCTTGATAATTTATTTATGTTTTATATTAGGGTTATTTATTGCATATTTATAAAAAAAAAAAACATTTTACTTTATATTTATAAAATTATATACAGTATACATTTGAATAAAATGTTCTTGACAATTTAATTAATGTTTTATATTAGGATTATTTATATTTCCAAGTTTCTTGGGATTATAATCAACATTGAAATGAATGGATTGAAAATTAAAAGTTATAGATTCAGAATTTAAGCTCAAATGATTTTGTAAATGATTGAACGTGGAAGAAAATTTGTTCGCATTTAAATTATGAAGGTAAAAAACACGCATCGAATCATCAAAGTTAAATGCCTATAAAACGAATATTACCAAAGGTAATACCGAAGTTATAAAAAAAAATTTTAAAACTAAAATAACATTTTCGCGTCGGGCTTTTTTTTTAAGTAATCCGAAAATTGAATAACAAACGAAAGCTATTAAAGATAAGTCTAAATTAAATAAATTCTTAATAATTCACCAACAAATTCTATAATTTCAAGGAATTTACTTTGTACAAGAAAACGCAAAAGCGTGACAAAATAAATTATTTTTGTTGCAAAAAATAAAACGGTTTGGTTATATAAATAGCAATACAAAAAATTGATAATTAGACCATGAAAAAAGTTGTCTCTGAAAGGGTATAAAAATAATATTAAAAAAAAAACACGTATTTGCCAATTTTGAGTTTAAATTGTTTACGGTGAAAAACTGCAATAATTAGAGAAAGAAAAATAATTGAAAAGTTACGTTTAATGCGCTGCTTTGGCGCAGTAGTGATCAGTAATGAATAGATAATATTGTGTTATCAGTGTATAAACCTTGGCATCTCGATAAAGCCGCACAATACGGGGCGGAGGAAGTGATCGATTATAACAAACAATTTAGTCCGAGCGGTGCACTTGAAACGCGAGCAATAGATAAATTGCAATTTTATCAAGCGCCGCGCAAAACGCATAATCTTTTCAATTTACTCCGCAATGATAAGCAAACGCTATAGAGTCACCGTAAAAAGTAAAAAAAAGAAATAAAAATAAAAAAGAAATGAAAGGACAAATAAAGTTTCGGAGGGGCCCGTTTGATTGGGCGTTCGTTATTTTTGAAACGAGATTAAGGAAATATATCAAGTTCCTTTTCGCGAGCACTTTATTGTCAACTTTATCTTTAATTGCCATTTGTGTGTCTCTGGCAACTGAACAATGGATAGCTGGAGTGGCGTCTGTGTCTGACAAATCAAAAGACATTGAGAATTCTGATGTAAATTATGGATTATTTCAAGAGACATTTGTCAGAAGATTATTTTCAACGCCATTGACGTATCGTCTTTATCGTGTGTCACGTTTGACGTATATTATTTGATCGATGCATTTAGACACCTTTCACGCGGTTTCTTAGACGGACAAATTATATAATTATATTGATCCAGAATTTTTACACGTCCATTTTTCAGGCACCCGCGTTTTATTTTCATGGCGAGTAAAATTACAAACGTTTATTTTCTCGAGTTAATATGCCTCGTTTTTCTTTTTCTTTTCTTTTCATTTTGATGAGAGTACTTTAAACAGTGAGAAAAGATTATTGCAAATTTATGTTGTAGGTTGTATATATAGAATATACTTTTAGTGTGTGAAATTTTTTTTATTTTTACCTTGTTTTTTTTTATTTGCTGTATATTTATTATATTATGTAGTAAGTTATTATATAAGTGTGGTTAATTATTATAGATGAAATAGTAATTTTCCTTCTATTGAGAAGTTTATCTCAAAATAACAAAAAAGTATAGCTAAATTTACAATAGTTTTTCTCTCAGTATAAGGCAGTTTCAAATTTGATTAATTATTGTTTTAAAGAATTTAATAAAAATGTGATTTATTTCGGTGAAAACAATTTGTTTATTAGTATATTCAAATACATTATACCGATGAACGGTCAAATTTGATTGTAAAATTTTTAACTAACAATTATTACTTTATTTTAATAATAATTTATATGGCGCAGTATTACATCATTAGTAATAAATGTACAGTATAAATTTAGCACACGACCCTTGAAAGACACAAGTCTGATAATTTATAGTAAAATAGCAGATTTGTCTGATAGCAGACATAAAATTTTATGAGAGCTAACAATTGACAAAACTTAGAACATTGACCTTCAACTTATTGAGTTTTTACTATAAGGTATGAGAGTCATTTTGATAGGCCATTGTCTGGATTCGTTTTGTTCAATTTATGAAAATGTGCGTTTTTCTGTTTAAGAATATATGCATCACTTTAAGTCGTGCGCGAAATAATTACTTTATTTCATGTTATTCGTATCATACCGCGGTGTAATATCTTTTTTATGTATTTTCTACACTTTATATTAAATAACAATTAATGTAATATTCAATGACAATTTATCCTAATAGTTTTTATTTGATTATTATTTTTAGGAACGTATGAAACTTTATTTTTATAATATACATATTTAAACAGCATGTTTACCACTGAAATGTCATATATCAGAGTATACATAAACATATTAAATGTCTAAACTGACAGAGGGAAACAGCATATTTATTTATTTGTATTTTATGTTCAATGAAATATTTAGCCGGATAAAAAAAAATGTTATTTGATTACATGAAATTGTATTCTTGCTTAAGTTCGTTTAAATAAATAACTAAAATGAATTGCAGAACTTTAACTTTTAATTAAATGTAATAAACGAATGTTAATCCATGCAAAAATGTAATTGAAATTTTTAGTCATTTCAATTTTACTATTGTACAAACTGAATGTAAAGTTTTTTTTTACTTTTAATGAATTTATTTTATTTACTTTTAAAGGACATTAATTGTTAAAGGTAAACAATATTTATTCTTTTCACGGCATACATTCGCAAAAGCAAATATTGAAGGTCGGAAATTTTTAAATTTTATGTATAAAAATTATTTTAATGTTTATATTTATAGAAAGCAGTAATATATCGTTTCAATATATATTTATTTGAGTTGAGAATAAAGCAATAAGTATTCTATTTGTTATTTTATTCAAAACCGTCGAAGTTGTAATTGTCTAAAGTTTGGCGCTCAACAAGAGATACATTTTTCAATGAATATCTCCCGATTAGCATTAGCTACAGAGAATATCATATGGAAAATGTAAATTTTTTCATGAATTTTTCTACCGTGGGATCAAAAATTCTTTCTGACTAACGAAAATGTCAAAAATGTTGACAATAAGGTTAAAAGGAGTTTTTCCTCTCATTTTTTAATTCTGCGACTTTTAAAGAGATTTTATCATGAAATGCGAAATTTGATGCTTTTTATCGCTATTTCATCGCCAAAAAAACTATTAAGAAGAATACAATTTTAATAAAATATTGTATAACAATGTAAATTCCTTCCTTTTTTTTCAATTAAATCCCGCGTATTAAGTCATTCGGTAGACATTCTGACGGCAAGAAAACCCCAGCGGTACCAAAAGACTAACGCATTTACACTAAGCACAATAAATGAATATGCAAATGTTGCGAAAAAAGTAATAGTACCGTTTAAAACTTTCTATATTAATTTAAGAATATCTTTGAAATGTAAAATTTCAAAATAAAAAACAATGCAAAATAGTATAAAATATATGTCAATAATATATGTCAATAATATAATACATTTCTAATATATCCTTAAATTGATGTAGAAAATAGTAATTCATAATATTTTTTCTCAATAAAGAATAAAAATAAATAAAAACTCTCTAACCTACATATTTATTTATTGTTCTTTTTTTGTATTATTTATGCTCAATGACTGTCGCCAGCAATTTAAATAACATTTCATTCATTAAATAAAATAAAAGCATACGTGAAAGAAGTGTCGAAAAATGTTTCATTAATTTTGCACATTTATTAAGAAATATGCAATTACGCAACGTGTATGTCGTATAAAATTATCTGTATAATATGTAACAAGCAAACGCAATTAGGGGCAAAATTAATTAACATTGAACTCATTTGAATTTGATTAAATTAAATTGAAATACAAAAAAAAAGTAAAAAATAAAAACAAATACAAGCTAATATACGCACGTACAACTGGAATTAAACTGTACCGGAAAAATGTTTGTCATTCCACCGTGAAAATAAACATTGATACGACGAGGTTTCCATAAATTAAATTCGCAATTTAATATCGAACGAAAATACGCCATAATTTCTCGACTCGCGGAATTGTCTTTAATGGAATATTTCGTTACAAATGGAAGGAGTTTTTGGAAGAATGTTATCATTTCAATACCGAGATTAAAACAATTGTTTCGTTAAACCGCGATAAATGGAAACAATTTTGATGCCGCGATTGAGGTTTTAATTAAGAAATATTAATTCTGAATAATTTCGCGGAGCGCACAGATGTAAGAAGTCCGACAATCGATACGAACTGGAAACTGTTACCAGAGAACTGAATTGGCAACTCTAATGAAATCGTTGGCTTATAATGCTGCACAATCTATGACTAATAGATTCATTGATATGAGTTAATCCCACAAATGGCACAAATAAAACCACCAAATCAGTGGTATCGATTTTCTATTAAAGCATAACGGACCTAATTCCGTTCCTGGGAAACGTAATATCGAAACACATCAGGATACATCACCTCAAAGAACCTCCTCGCTCGTCTAATTATTTTCCTTCTACTTTAGAAAACTCCAAAATTGTTTTTCATGTACAATCAAACGTTTTATCATGCTTTTTGCGCTCGCATCGCGCAGCATAATGGCAAATGCTTATGAAAATTATTGCTGCGGAATCTTTATTTTGAAATTATCATTTCTCTTATTGTTATTACTTTTTAATCGCCTTTAGTTACTGCTACGTAAATTGCAGTCGAGCAATGCATTAAGATCTTATGGATTCATTCTTATGACCTTGCGAATATAATTCTTCTTCTCTTCGAATGAAAAAGGAAATGCCATAAAAATATATCGCCATTAACAAATTAAAGCGGCGACGTGGCTGCGGCTTTGTTATGATACATTCGCAAAATGTGGAAAAAGGATGTCTATTTTTTATAAAAAAATTTATCTCGGAATGTTTATTATTGTAAATTTATTTTAGTATATTAGATTGTCAAGTCTTTTGTAATATTCCATTAATAAATTTTCCTTGTGAAAGTTTACAGAATATAACAAATATATTTATATATATATATATATATATATATATATATATATATATTTTCCAATCACTTTACTATAAATATCGATCTCGAAAAATACTAAATAAACGTAGAAACGTGTTTCAGTCGGATAATATTTTTTTTTTATAATTAAAAGTTCAAATGATGTGAATTTAGGCTGTTGACGAATTCATTTCTTTTCTACTTAAGAACAAACAATTTTTTAATACATTTTTTTCAAACTCATTTTACAAACATTTGCAGATGTCTTCCTTATTTTCAAATGTATTACTCGTAATAAGAACTTTGGTCGTCATTATCAAAACTAATTTTATGACCAAGGTATATTTGTTCAAAGAGAAAATTTAAACTTCGTTGCTTGTGACCCAAATGACCATAATCAATTTATGTCAAAAAATATGAATTAAATATTTTCCTTTCTGTAAAAACACTTGTTTAAAAATATATTTTAAATGAGGTATTAAATTCTGTAAGATAGGTGTTATTTATAAAAATTTTTCTATATACATTTAATTTATACAAATTTTACAGAACTATTTTTTTCACAAGTAGATGTATTATAAAAGTTTAGAGAAAAACCATGTGGCATTTATTGCTATCTGAAATATAAGGAAGACAAGAAAGCTGCCAAAATTATTTGCCTTTACATTTGCCGAACGCAAAGATGTATTGAAATTGAACTTTATTTCGAAAGCAACGACTATTATTAAATTTATTTAGAACCGTCATTTAAGAGAAACCCCTGAATATTTACATTTAAACGCAAGAAAATAACAAAGCGGAATTAATAACGTGTCGCTTTTCCAATTGTTAATAACAATCGGCAACAATTTAAATTAGTAACACGTTTGTGGACATCGAATGTCCGTAGTTGGATTTGTTTGCCAACTGCAAAAGACAGAAAGGATAAGCTGGGAGGCTCGCTTGCGGGCAACAAGCCGTCATTTCGTTGTTTAATCGAACCTTCTTTGATGCAAAGGAATCGTCGTACTGTAAAAACGGACGGTACATCATACATACATTTGCAATCTTTACAAAAGGAGCGCAATATTTTTTGCCCCTTCCCGTTGTATTTTAACTTTTTTACAGATGAATTATCCCTGAAATTCAGCAATGTTAAAGCACGCGGCTCATCTTGTCTGCACTCGTGGAAATGTTTAGTAGTTATTTTTTATAATAACTCACAGATATATCTGTATCTGTAGTACTCCTTATGATATGATATAAAATTTTAAAAAGAATGTTGGAAAAAAGTGTCACTATTAAGGAGTAGAATCTTAATTGGAAGCTATGTATACAATATACACACTGAAATATTTGAAAACACAGTAATTTTTATTGCATTGGCAAAGTAATTTTTCCTATATTGTATAAACGACTTCGCTTTGAGGTTCTAGTACAATAATTCTTGATGTGTTTTTTTTTTCAGTGTAGAATCTGAGGTAACGAGTTCTATTCCTTCGTAACGACAATTTTTTATATTTTTTTTTTTTTAAATACTACGTCATATCATAAGGTATACTATAAATGCTTACATATCCCTGAGTTATAAAATATAGTAGCGACTGCCAATAAATGTCTCTCAGTGCGCTCGTTATTTCTGCTCTGACCAATGTTTTTATTGTTGGCTCCGGATTGCGCGACGAGTCCCGCGCAAACGTATCCTCAATATTCAAGTACGTCCATAATATACGTCTGAGCAAGCGCAAACTTCAATACCCTTCAGTACGCAATTCTTATTCTAATGACAATTTTGTTTTGTCCCCGGGGATTCGCTTTATTCTCGGAATCTCGCGTGGCTTCCAGTTGTTTGTTCTCGTGCTCTCCTCGGATGCCATTATGAATACGCAAATGCCACTAATTTGGCGATAAGGGACACAATTACCGGCGAATTTTATACCAAACTCGGTATTGGCTGTTCTTACGGGGAAAACAAACTAGTCGATGCCATTATTTTTCATCCACTCGCGTCGCGCCAATTCACCGAAAATCAAAGTTTCATTAAGCGTTATTAGAATTTAATGAGAAATCGATACAAAAGCAACATGTTGCAGCCGGGGAGTATTTTATTGGAGATTTATAAAGTTAAATCAAAGTTCATGATTATTTCGGTGAGATTCAATCTGAAAACTGGATCGTTAAATTTGTGATTCCAATTGATGGGGTTTTGGGATTTAATTATAATAGAGATCACGATAACTACGCGGTAAATAATTTCCATTAAATTACACGCATATGCGTGCATTTTGAGGAAAACCGATGTAAAAATTGCCGGTTTTTTTTATGGTACCATTGATTTTTAATCTGGAAATTTAATAATTGTTTTGACCTTTTGACCAGATATGTCATTAATATACAAAATGACAATGTTCTCTTCAATATGTGGGCCATATATTTTGAAAGTAATTTTTTGAGAATATACGAAATTTGATGATATATCACATCAGTTGCAAACATTGTAAAAAATTTTCAAAAAAAAGCAGTTCAATTATTTTTCATTTAAAGAGGGTTAAATCAATGTTAGTTTAAATTTCATTACATGATCAAATAAAGTGTGAAAGGTCCGCAATAGAATTATCTGAACCGTTTTAATAAGTCTTCACTGAGAGAATTTACATACTTAGGATAACTAACTTCGTATAGTTGTAACATGGTTAGTTATCACAACTGGAAATGGAGTTGCAGCAATTATAAACTGTAGGAACCGGAACTGCCTTTACCGCGACTCCATGTTACAGTTGGTTTTGGGGTCAACTCAAAGAAAGTAGTTGCAATAAATTGTCATATTGTGTCAACTATACTGTAAGTTGACTGATCAACCATTAGATAACCCTGTCTAATATTAGGTTATTATCGAAGACTTCGGTTATTTTGATGATATTTCTTTCCGCGTAATTGAAATACTTTAATTTCAACTATTTTATTGAAAAACATTTTTCCTTTCAAGTGTCAATGTATATGGAAAAAGTAATCATGAAAATTGTTAAGCATATGTGTACTTACAAATTACCTAAAATTTGTAAATTAGATAAAAGTTTATGCAAATGGGTATTAGTTTTCGCGTCTCTTTTTCTCTGCTTGTACGACGGTAATAATTATAAAATCTGAAATACGATTATATTAATTCGTTTTTTATTACACCTACAAAAAGTTTAAAACTACTTTCATACAATCTAAAGTGTTATTTTTATTATTGCAATAAAGTTGTTATCGAAAAATCTACGCGAGTTGTAATTATACGTTCTGTTACAATCTTGAAGACAAGCATATTTAAATAACGTTTAATGTTAGAAAAAAAAACTTTCTAAAACTTATAATAAATTTGTTTTATCATTTTTTATTCAATACATAAAAACGTTTTGTGGTAGTAGTTAAAAAAAAAGTAGCAATCTAATCGAATAAGGTTTACTGTTAAAACATGATTATTTAATTATTTTTTTATAACAAATTATTGAATTAATATTATTGATTTCTTCAATTAATCCTACCTTTATCGAAACTTATCATGATTTTCAAGTACACTTGAAAATCAATATTTTACTTAAATTAAATTTAATGTCAATAATTAATAATTTAACACGCATAATTAATTTTTCCTTTTTATCTCAAAAAAGAATGCTGCATCATTGAGTTAATTCTCTTGCTATTTATAACCAACCGAACGGTACTGATTTTTTTTTTTTTTTTTACTAAGAAAAGTAAATTTGCGTTAAGCACACTTTGGTTTACGTTCATTAATTAATCTTGTTACAATCGAAATAAGTCCGCTATTATATGTTCTTAAGCTTGTTTGTTTTCAAGATTCCGCTGTTGCCATTGCTCTTGAACGGGTTCGCACGAGAGCCGTCTCTTTTACGGCGGAAAATGTTAAACAGCGAACCACCAAAGAAACAAATTGATATAGAAAACACTGTCGACGTCACGCTGATTATTTTTTAAACAGTAGTTTATTCTTACTTCCGAGCTAATGGTTCTTTCAAAATCTAATAAATTAAGTAACAGTCCGGTCATTAGAATTATCGTTTCGGATCCGTTTATATTGAGACGTGTAATGGCGCATTAACTAAGTCGGTCTGGGCAGTAAATTTTGAAACACTAATTGCCTTCCAGTTTTTCTTTTTCTTTTCTTCTTCCTTTTTTTTTTACTTTTCCCCCCTGTTATCTATTTTTTCTCATTTTCTTCCTTCTCTTTTCTACTTTTCCTTCTCTTATTTTACAATATACATTACAAAGATAGTAATGGTAAATGGTCTAATCGGCGAGAGCAGATACGTTGGTAGGGAACTAATTTTCTTAAAAAAATGTCGAGAATGCGCGTGTTTTGGAAATAGATCAAAGTAGTCTGAAGTTTATTTTGCGCGGGGACAAGCAGAATGTCAAACAAGTGTTTTAAGGAAAACATCATAGGTAAACGGGACGTGGATGTAAAAACTGCTATCAGTTTCTGAATTTGGTTATCTACTTTCGGTTTAGTACCAATATTTTACTACAGCCGTCAACGGAGTGTATACGTATACTTTGACTCAGTAAATCGGAATGCTTAAGTTGGTTGAAAATCGGATCGCTTATTTAAAATTAATTCAAAGCGAAACTTTCGTTCGTTCGCGATTAAACAAACTGGGTGTATCGTTGAACGGCTGGCCATATCTATCTGATATGATGAAAATGATTTTAAAAACAGTTATTATTTTATTGTAATTCCATTGTTTGATTGATATATATAGGAATGGAAAAAAATATATCTATAAGTTCCTATTAATGTTTGATATTAATAAAAGAGTTTATATTAGTAATATAGCATATAGAAAAAAAGTTACAACAACAAAAAATTATATAGTAACAATGCTTATGTAAAACCCGTTGATTTGGTGTTTTAATAAATTAATAGTACAAGATTTGTCAAATTTATTAATGCACGGTATACTAAAAATTGTGAAACATTTACTATTATTTTGCTACTTGCCAAGTAACAATGAAATAAACGAAATGATTTTACGTCGTTATTTTTATAAAGTGTAATAACTTTTGTTGTAACTTTGTCCATACGAAATAATTTTGTCCCGGTTAAAATGAAAGATCAAAATGAAATGAAATATGAACGTTCGAATAAACGAACGGATGGTTCAATTTTGTTTATTCAATAAATAAAGTTAGCCAGAAAATATGTTTAAAAAGTGAAATGTCACGATGGCGGTTGTTGAGCAAGATTATTTTTTTTTAAATGTACCAGGAATCTCCTCACTTGAGAAATACGATCAATCGAGTTATGTAAAAGAGTGCCACCTTTATACTTTTCACCAAAGTCGAATCAACGATCGAGTGTGAAAAATGCAACGTCATGTCCTATTTCCGTGTAAAACCATGGTATAACGATCACAACAATATATCAGTTTATATTCAGCACGATGTCAAAGGCATTCTTTCGCGCTTAGATATTGTGCCGAATGGAGACTCGGAACGAAATCCAGGAAGTCGCAGGTAGATCAGTGGATTCGGCCGGAATTAGCCATGTATGATTAGAACTTCTTTCCGTTAGTTTTTATTGTTACGTTTCAAAGAACAATATAATATTTCTAAATCCGAATCGGTAGTTGATGTAAAAAAAAGGAACTTGGAAGACATAAATTACAGATAACAGAACCTGAAACATGATTTACACACTGGTATCGACGTTTTAATGTTATCGTCTAATAACAAAATTACTGCGCGCATTAAGCTTTGAGGTTTTCACATTTTCTTTACGAGAAGTCCGTAATTTATAGGTAAATTTTTGTGACTTTGAAATTATTTAAGGAACCGAAATTTTGTACACAAGATAATTATACTCACGATCTTTTTTCTTTATCCAATTGATTAAATATTTGTGTATTTAATTATCAATCAAATTCTATTTGATGAAGTGATCAACGAACTAAAAAAAGTTTGACGTTGATCAATGTGTTTAACTTAAATTAAAATTGGACTATTATCTATTGAGATATAAGAACAACGAAACTGGTGATAACATATTGTCGTGTAGAGGTAATAACGTTACATTAATATAATATTGTAAATATTAACTAATTGTTAACAATTTATAAGAAAATTACACAATATATTTTATTGTGTATTACTTTGCCACGTGGATTAATAATGCATTAAATTATATTTCTTCATTATTGTCAGAGTAATTATAGAAATAAATTAAATGATTGCATACATTTTGATAATATTTCGTGATGCGCGGTTATTAAAACTTTAATGTTTATCACAATATTTAAATTGCTGCGGTATTAAACAACAATGTTAAATGTAAAAAATAATTGTATGACTATTTCATACTTTTGTAATTGCGGAAACTGTTAATGATGATGACACCTATAAACCTAGTTTTTATTAGGTTTTCACTAATATGTTTCCTCGTGTAGGTATAATTTTGCTGCTATGGAATGCAGATGAATGCAATTATACATTTAACAGCATATTTATGAAATCGTTTTCGAGTCACGTAGGAAATGTATTTTAGCAAATATTGCTGTACATTAGACGAATGCAATGCGCATGCTATAAAATTGGATCAAGAAATAGTTTATACTTATTTTCTCCGCGATGAGTTTGTCGTCTATAATTTCGTCTGCTGAGTTTTCACTCGTTCGCCACAATGTTGAAAACCATGTCACAATTTAGTAAACAGTTTGTACGGGTCCTTTGTATATAGCACAAATGTAATTTTACACGAAGAAAATGTTTTAGAACAATTTACTATACTTTATGGTAATACTGATATAAAGTTATAATTTAGTAAATAAATTCCTAGGGATTTTATAAGAGAAGAGATCGTAAGAAATATTAACAGTTGTTAATACAATTTATAATAACTTAGGGATAAGTGAGCATTTATATAGTACTCCTTATCATATATTTAAATTTATAAAATACTTTTATACGCATATTAAAAAAAGGTCGTTATCAAGGAATAGAACTAGTTACCTCATATTTACTAGTCACGAATTTTATCACCACTCAACTTCGCCGCCTAGAAAAGTATTCATCTTCGTCAAATTTCAGTGTCACCTTGAGAAGGGCGTAGTTTAAAATGATGCCAGTCACGCATACTTTTAAAATATAGCCCACATTTTTAAGCAGAGGCGTAGAGTGGTAGTAAATGGCGTGTCTTGTAACTAAGCCCTAACGAGTTCTATTCCTTAATAAGGACTTTTTTCTACTATATTTTTTAAAATTCTATATCATATCATAAGGAATATTATAAGTGCACACATATCCTCAAGATATTATAGAATATCATAACAACTACTAATAATTTTCTTCGAATGCACTTTGTGCAAACATTTATAATGAAGTGTTCTTACTGTGACAATTATAGTGTAGAGATTTATAAATGCCTTGTATTAAATTTTATTGAGCAGACAATTGCAGTATATACCTTTACAAATTTATCGTGCAAAGTTTCACCGTATATAGATAATTATCGTGCACAGTTTTGCATGATATACAGATCTTACTGTATAGACAATGACTGTGTAGAGTTCGGCCCCGTTCAGCTATTATCAAGTACGATAAATTTTTATGAAACTTCTTCCCCTTGCGTAAAGGTACCACAAATTAGTTCAGAATTTATGAGGGATTAATCATAAAACATTAAGATGTAATGATTGGACTGTTATTTAAAAATTAAAATAAACTACGTCAACCAAATAATTTGTATGCCATCTCGTTTAAATTGTGTCTTAATTTAAATTCCCAACTAAGATACCGATTTAAACTACTAAGTTAAGATTCCAAACGAGCCCTCATTTGAATACTTTCATACGAGAACGAAGTAGACAGTTAAAAGGAATTAAGGGACATCTTATTTGAAATTATAGATATCATGTGTGTTACGTCATTTGAACTTTGTATATATTCAATTTTTAATAAAACAAATGCATAATTAACACTAGCAACAAATAAAGAGAATGAATAATAATAAATTTCATTTTAAAGATCCAACTGATTTAAGTACAATCACTGTCACACATTCATAAAAGGTACTTTAACATTTGTTCATTTAACTGATAACATTTTTACACTATAATCGAGCAGTCAAAGAAGAGAACCCTGCATATCAATTTCTTTTCATTTCTCAAGTTTACACAACATTAAAGTGAATAAAGTCGGAGCAGTACTGACACGATGATATTGATTTAGTCTTGAAAATTCAACAGTGAATTAAGTCTGCCTAGCCAGATTATAATAGATTTAATATTGTAATTATTCTTATAAATACTGTTATCAATTCACTCTTTAAATATTGCCTTTGATGGAAAAGGAATTGTGGGAGAAAAAGCAAGTTCGTATTCAATGGCCAAACGATTAATTTTTAATAAACAATTTTAATTTTGACAGAAAATTTAAATTTCACGAAAATGTACAGCATGCTTGTTTAAATATTAAAGGCAATTATTACACTTACATTATAAATTGAATACATCAACTATTATAAATTGAATGCACTTATGTTTAATTTTCATAAAATAGCAGTGAGTTGGTTTATCGAAAGTCATCATTTTCGTTTTTATTTTACAATTTGAAAGTATTTCGTAATTTTATAATTAAAAATCAATGTTGCATTTAATATGAACATTACGCATATTCAGGTTGATATGGATTTACGCTTGGATTGAAAGTACTTTAATGGCAATGGTATATTTTTCGGAATGGACTTTTATAGAAGTCAATGCGTTACTATGTAATATAAAATGTTCTTACTAAAGATATACTGATGATCCGCTTTGATATGTTAAAATGTGGACTCCAAACGGATTTAAATGCATATACAAGGAAAATTAAATTGTACGAATTAGCATTAGCAAAACATTATAACGCAAAGACTACATTATATATTGTAAGGTTCACAAAACTTTTAAAATATTGTGCATTTATTTTCTCGTGGTACATTCATACAAAGCAACGTAATGTATACATTTTAATGTAATCATGGTATTTTATAAAGCAAGGAATATTTGTTTCAGTGTACTGGATTTCGGAATAACAATTTTTAATATTATCCCTTGGGGACTCATAGTTTTTTATTATTAATAAGTCTTAAAATTTTTATAAATTGTAATTGTTTTTATTCATTAGAAAAGTAAGGGTTAAACATACTTATTTGCAATTAATTTTAATTTTCAAAATATTATCATTAAATAAAAATTATTACTTTTCAATTCATTTAGCATTATTTTTAGTATCAAATAACGTTTAGATTTAAGATCGTATATAATAAAAACTTATAATATTGTATTATATCAGAATTCCTAATTTGCAATTAATAATTAATTTGTATATCTTTTACTGAGCTTACAATTTTCAAGATCTCCATTTTTCTCATACTATTGTTTTTTTTTTTTATGTTTTATATAAACCCTCATAATAGGCAAGAATATTCTCCGCAATAAAATCGAAACGTTCATGATAACTTTATGAATCGATATATATTTAACCATTATATACTTATTTATATTTTCACAAAGATATCGTGTTTCAAAAACTAATCCTTTCCGAAATTTATTTTGGATAAAAACATAATGCGTTCTATTAAAAGGTAACATTGTCAAACAAATAAATATTGATGTAGTCGTTGTTTAAGTCATTTTCAACATCAATTAAAATTAACTTTTCATTTACTTTAATTTATCACAGCAACAAAAAAAGGTCTTGTTTATAAATAAATGCTGAAGTCTGCGTACTATTACGCGACGACAATATTTCATCAGTGGACTGTAATATGAGTTTGACTGGAAAGAATATCGTATTTAGCTCGCAGAAAAAAAAGACAGATGTATATAAAATTTCTACATCTGTCTTTTCATTCTATCTCTACGATGCTGTTATTATAGTGACTGTATTTCAGGAAATATTTGTATACTCAAAGGTGATGATTCGTCATCCCTTAGGTTATGTTAAGCAGCCTGATATGTATGCGGAAATAAAATATATGATTACATTACAACTGTATAAATTATTGCAATGAATAACAATGAGGCAGTAACTAATGAGAACTTGTAACTTTTCATCTTCAACGTCATAATTATTAAATATTCTTTAACAATGCAGTACATGAACAATATTATGATTTCACGATGTTTACAAATTTGAAAATAAAACTTGAATATTTTGTCAAGCAACGGATTATTTTGGAAATCGTACAATCATCTACATATGAATATTCGTCCATATGGATTTCTGAACGATTGACCTAACGTAACACCTGTATAAAAGTTTGGAATTTAGACGATATATATATAAAAAAGATAGTGGACCAAAATAAGGAGAAATATATATATTTACACGAAGTTGTATATGTTGTAGAATATATTTACATAACTTGTTTTATGAAATTTTTAAATGTATCAATTTTACTTTTTCAGCGAGTAAACATATAAATTTGTAATGTTAAAATTTATATGTTTTGCTTTTAAACACAAAAAACGTTTTCAATCATGTTAAAAGGCCGCAGGTTAATGAAATCCGAATTTATTGCTTGAAATTAAAATTATGTTCATTAAAATGAATGCCTTAAATTACGTTTAAAATGAAATTTAAGCAATGACATTTTTTTAGTTCTTGTTTATTAATTTTATCAAAATTATAGATCAGAACGCTATTTTCAAAAGGATTAAGACTCGAATTTAAAGTCGTCTTATTTAATAAATTTATCATCTCACTTATATAATCTATTTTATTATAATTTATTAAAATTTAATTTAAATATGATAAACTTAATAATTATCTGTTATTCTTGTTTAATTTGTTTCAAGAAACAATACACAAAGAAAGAATATTATCCTGAACAGCAATGTATTTAATTTTAATCAACAAAATACCAAATAAATAATATAATCTTTTTATCAGTAACCTAAATCGTGTTAACTTGAAAATGAATTTCCTCTTAATTAAACTTCATTTACATTAATATAAATTTCATATATCATTCATTCTTTTTTGTTTCTAATGCGTCTCATAATTTTTTTATTATTTTACGAAACCACTCAAAAACGAGCATAAAATTGAACAAAACATTAATGAGAACCTGTATCCCATAAAAGAGAAAATCATTTCAAGAACCCTTTGTGATTTCGGAGTTGATGTTTAAGTTTCAAATGAGAGACGAATTTCGATTTCAGACAAGTACAACTGTGCAGACTGTTTGCTTAAATTGATTATAATTTAAAGTGAAATTGAGGAAACATCTTGAACAGTTAAAACTGTAAAATTTAAAAGCATTAGTTTTCACATTGTTTGCTTATACTGAGAAGGCCAAATAATACCTCTTAACCCTTCGTCACACTCGCTCTTTGTTGTATCTTTGTCTCAATTCTAAACCTGTACTTTGCTAACTTTTATTTAAATGAGTATTCTGTTCTCTTGTTATGTTGAAGGGTTAAATATTAAAGCAGACAAGTGATAAAGATGTATCATCTGACGTAATATAACAAGTGAAGTTATTATCACTAAAGTTTTACAAGCAGTAAAGTGGAGGGAAAAAATTCTAATTAGTAGATTATTCGGTGTTTTTGAAATAATTGTAAAACCCAGATTAAATTCTGTTAAATTATATTATAATAAATATATGGAATTGTACAAAGATAATATACTAAATTTTAGTAGACAGTATAGCGAGTTGAAATATTGTAACCTATTTTATTGTCCTTAATCAAATATATTATCTATATAAATTTATTTCGTACTAAAATACCCTTTTATTACATTCTAAATAAAATTAAATTTATTTAAAGGCAAAAAATATTACAAGTTTAGAATCGTTTGAATGAATAATCGAAATAAACTTTTTTATTGCAATCTTACATTTACGCAAATGTTGACAAAATTAAATTTTTTATTACTTGCTGTGAATTTGAAAGCATTAGAAAAAAAAGTTAAGTATATGGAAAGTCATAAATGAAGAAATAAAGAATCATAGAAATTACGTATTAAACAAAAAAAGATACCGTGTATTGTATACATTTTATTATTTTAATTTTCACTATTATTCCTTTACTTCGTCAATAAAGGTTGCAGTAATTTCTTAAAATTTTTTCTCCCAATGTAAATAATAAAAATTGGTTAAACAGAATCAGTTGAGTGAGAGGTGAACAATGTAGAACAAAAAGAGGATCGACAGGCTGCTACGAGAAACAGTTGATTGACATATGAACCTGTCGAAATGCAGTTTTAAGCATGTCGATGGTTTTAGATTAAATATCAGAAAGCGTCTTCAATTTAAAATCTTCTTTTAATTACAAACTTTTATCAATAAATGAAGTTAATTATTACTCAAGTTTTCATATTAAAATAAAACAGTTATTGATTTTCAATTATATTCGGCAAAATTATCAGATATTTTTTAATGAATAGAAGAAAGACATTTTTTGCAAAAACTTGTTTTTGTGTATAATGTTTGCAATTTTTCATATTTCTGCAAATGCATTCAAATTACCCTTATTATTAATAATAATAATAGTATCAAAAGTTTTTTCCAGAAATATTGGTTAACATCATTTTCTTTGGGATTATACTTGCAAAGTTAATGGAAATTAAAATGCATCGTTGTATTTAGAAAATAAGAATATATTAAAGAAATCAAAACTCAGATAATGATTTATCCATAAACAAAATAAACAATAAGTAAAATAAATGCAATCTACTAAAGTTACTGCTTAAAGTTAAATTTTCATATAAAATAGGTTATCAGATAATAATCTCTAAACTGTATTTAAATCATTCGGAAGCGACATTTAATGGTTTAGAAAAAACTTATATGAAACGATGGCCCTCCGGGGATGTACTTGCATTACCTGTTTTAAATTTAATCTTTTTCTTTCTTTTCAACGAAAGTTGAAAAAGAAGGACGAGGGATATGTAAAATAATTTGTATTTCAAGTGTAAGACGACTTTAAATTCAAGATTTCGATCGTAAGCTTAAAACTTTAACGCTTTTAAATTCATTTGTTATTCTAATTCAAGCATTTTTATATTTCAGAATGTCAGCAGATAAAAGTCAGAAAACTTCTCTCATATAATACGCCGTTGGAAAAACATTGACTCGGACATTTCTAATCGGATTCTACCGGAGCATCATGGTGCTGCGATTTTACGAAAATTCAGCGAAATTGGGTAAGTATTGAACTAATTATAGCAGACATGCTCTCCTGCAACATACCGTAGATATTTTAGCAATAGCCCCGTTAAAGAAATCGAATTGGAATGCTGTACGGAAATTTTACTCTGGAAACCAGACGGGATTCCATCCCGGTTTTTTGGCAGCATTAGCATCTTAGTAACTGAAATATAACTAGTGAAAAATCATATTGAGAAGCAAGATAGGATTTTATAATGGAACTAAGAAACATGCCGGGATCTTGTCTAGTTTCCAGATAAATAACTTTATAAGGTGCTAAAGAAATTTAAATAATAAACTCGTTTTAGCTCACCCCCCCTCTATGGTCATTGTTTTTATATAAATCTATGATAAAGGCAATGTATTAATTCCAGCCATTTTGAAAATATGTTAAACAAATATTTAAGTAAAGTTATTAAAAACCGTTGATCGATTATAACTTTCATAGTCAACATGTAATTCTTTTAAATGCTTAATGCTATATAACATTAAATAAACATAAAATGTTACTTTTATAGTGAAAATAGAAATAGGGACATTTTTCACATTCTATTGACTCGTAAAATTTTGATAGTCTACAGATGAAGGGTTAAGAAAAGCTCGTAAATAAAAAAAAGCCAACAAATAGTAAAATAATCGTTTTTTGTCTTTTCATGTACTGGTAACTGCGGAAGCATCATTTTAAGTTTTAGAGTACATTTTAAGATCTCTTTATGCTTTCATCTTTCCTGGCATTATTCTACTCTTTGAAAAGTCCATTCCTTAAACAATTTTGATATTATTCTCCTTCTTAATACGCTGCAATTTACCATTAGATAAGAAATGTTTTTTTTTGTTTTATTTAAACAATTATTTTGATTGTTGAAATTTTATTCCCCTTTCATGTTTATTAGTTTTTATTGTATGAGTTTTTATTTTCTTTTAGTTTATACACTAGAAAAAGTAAAGCAGATAATATCGTCGTTCACAGCTTTATTTTTAATATACGAGCCCCTTAAAAAGTCCAAGCGGTGTAACTCACATTATTGTTGTTTTGAGGTATCTTAACATTTTACCATCAACTTTGCCGTAACGTTACACTGACAGAATAAACTTGTGCTGCTACCTATATGGTTGCTCTGCGAATTAGGAGTTACACCTATTGTGCCATTAACAGAATGCCACTTGCTGAACATGATACTGACCCTAGCTAACATAAAAAAAATGGAGTTACACCACTTGGGCTTTAAAGGGGTTGTATGCAAGTCATTTTTATAACTTATTTTTTTATTTACCACTAAAGTAATACACCAAACAAAATAGACTGCAAATAAAGCAGAACATTGTGAATAAATCATATTTAAAAATAAATTACGATTCGATAGTTGCTGAAAATATCAACTATTTTATTAATATATGATGTGAAATTGATGAATTAATATTCAGTAAAACTAATAATTTAATTTTCAGTGCATTTTCATTTCAAACAGAATTTATCTGTTGAAATTAAATTAAATTATTGTTTATTAGTAAACCTTTGCGAAAATTAATAAAATATTAAAAAAACATTAAGCAGGCTTTAAATTTAAACTCAATAAAATGTGTAAACGTAACTTATACAAATAAATAGTTTTCAGTATAAAAAATCGATATGCATGTAAACATCAACATATATATCGCATGTATGTTTCGTATATAAATTTTTACTCGGGCAATATTTAAAAAATATATACAAAGTATAATTAACAATATTAAGATTGTTTTCTACATTTTGTTCAGGGTAAATATATTGTCCAGAAATTTCATTATTATACAGATTGTATCATTTCATATTATTACTTGTAACAAAAGGTATCGCTCCCTCGACTTACTTTTTTCTTACAAAGTAAAACTCTTTTTACATACACGATGTTTTCGTGCAAGCAAAAAACGTGAAAAAATTTTTAACAATCATATTCAATCCAGTTTCTTGTATATACGCGTTCCTTACCCTTTTCAATGTTTGAAAAATATTCAAGGGACGTGTTACAGGATTGCAATGGCACCATTGCGTATAATTTTACGACAAATATTTATTGACAGTCTGAATGTTATGGACGAATGAAAATTCCTCGCGTGCAAAGTTTGCCAATTGAGCGCAACGTGTTATTTCCCACTTTCCCGCTTGTTACACGACAGACGTATAATAACTCGACTAAGCAACATGTTCAGCTAGTCATGTAGACAAGATGACGAACCAAAACATGCTGGATTGGTGAAAAAGACGAATTAATGTGAGAATCATAAAGAAAGATGTGCAATTATGAGGTCCAAAAAAAAATAAATATGAATGTTAAAGGTGGTCGAGTTAAAGTAGTAGGCTAAAATTACAGTGAACGTGTCGTGCGTTTATTTAATACTTTTATTAAATCCACATTAATAATATTCGATTGTTTGTTTCTGCTTTGAAGTATATTAAATGGAAAAGCTTTTTTTTTTAATGTGATGACCATAAAAGATGTCAAAAATCGTACAGAAGTTCGCTTTCGCGGCACTGCGACGAATGCAGAGATTTAAGTATAATACTTTACGTAATAGAGTCTTAAAGATAAACCACTTGGCACATTTTTGTCCAAAACATACACTGATCTTACGGAACATGAAAGGAGGTTAAAGAAATATAATTGAAAAAAAAATGTATAAAAATAGAAGTTTAATTACGAAATCAAACATTTTATTATTGTTAATGAAAATTATGTTGAAATCTGTATAAATCTATTACGTTATTATTCAAAGTGAAATATGGTGGAATAATATTTGAATATCAACTTGAAGATACTATTGCAAAAAAATACATATTAAATTATAATTTTTAAATTAAAATTGTAGATTCGTAGTATTATTACAGTTTAAACTATAATTTAACTATAGTTGAACTTTATAAAAATTTATATAAAACTTAAAATTTGCACATAATAATTTTTATTATATAAACAAACGATTCTTATTAAAATAAATATTCGACCTTTTTTATCAGATATTACCGAAAGCTACAACAACAATGTATTTTATTAATTCCATTCCGGTAATTTGAAATTATCGTACAATTAATTTCAGTGCGCCGGTGCTGCATTGTAATTTTAATTTCAATGCACGGGCCCTGGACGTTTGACGTAAAAAACATTCCCGCTGAGTGCTGAACCACCCCCAACCGCTAATCACGATCAAAATCTACATGAAAAGAAAAAACAGGAAAAAAAAGAAAAACGAGAACCTCCCTGATGGTCCGTGCGAACCAGGTGGGTACCCCGCTCCTGGACCGACGAAGCGCGCGCGACTCGGTCGGCAAGGTGAGCGCAACAAATGCCCGGTCACGGGTTTGGCCAAAGATGTCGGCGATATGCAGGCTCCCTCGGTGAACCGGCTTATCCGAGCGGTGCTGCCGCCATGACTGGCACACCTGCCCGAGAGAAGCAGGCGATGGAAGGTAGCAGGGGGCAGGAGAGGCAGGTGAACGCACGCTCGAGGCGAACGATTGTAACGCTTTTCGAGCTAGTTGGCAGGATCTCGGCGTCAAGTTCAGTCGGTTCACATTCCTCCGCCTGAAATACCGCAGTTAAAACGGCCTACAGTGCTTCCTCACGGCGTACGCACACCCGGTGTCTCATCGTCCGCTCGTTCGCAATCGTTTCGGCTCGCGGCGTTCGCGGGGTCAAGGGGCCGCACGGCGCATTTTGGTCCCGGGTTCAAACACGTCGTCGGCTCAACCCGGACAAGGCCGCGCCATTGTCGCTTAAACAAAAGGGAGCAGGACGAAAATAGCGCGGACGCCGATTAATCGTTGGTCGACCAGGCAAAAACGGTGAATGATGCTGAAGCAATGCAGGTAATGGGTCAAGCGCTGTTCGCTTTCATTCTATTTATCGACGACCGATTAAGGTCATTAATTGGTCCGCGACGAGTGGCCCATGGACAATTGTGATTCGCGACTGGCTCCGCACGGTCCACTCGTTTCGCCAATTCCCCGGCACTCATTATAACCGCCAGAGGAGCAGCGGCGCGTCGAGGACCGGCCGACTTTATTGCCATCGGTGGGCCGCGCTTTGTTCGGGCCGGCCGCTCTTTTTGGTGTCAATTTGTTGTTGCGCGAGTGC
>JABFPN010001328.1:0-30374 GCA_022817305.1 Leptoteleia sp. ZL-2020 | reverse complement strand
TAAGTATGCGAAAAGGAAACATAATTATATAAAGTAGTGTAATATATGTGCTAAGTTTTCATATATTTAATTTGAAAATTTCTTATACACTACATATAGTTTCAGTTTCCTATTTATATACGAAAATGTAACATATTTTTTTTCTCAGTGTGGTTTCTAATTTTGAATATTTTTTTCTCTCCGTGCATAGTTCTGTCAACTCTAAACACTTAATGCACGAAAAGAACTGTACCATAATTGACTCTGAAACCAACTTCACTTTTACAGTTATTATAAACGAAAATTTTTTCTCAGTGCGATTTGTTACATTAATAAGTAGTAAGGTAAAATGATAGGAAAAGGGATAAGAAAGGGGACAATTGAAGTTTCAGGAAGAAATCGGATTTTGGTTGGAGGGACGGGTAATATGTTTGTGCGAAATATTTGAGAGAAATAGCGGAAAATGGTTAAAGTCGCGGCGCCATTTGATTGCAGTGATCAACGAAGCTTTCTCGTACTTTTTTCACTCGATGAATAACTCGATTCCAGCCGAAGAATTCAACGCGATCGCTAATAGTTAGCATTGTGCCGACGGCATAATTGGGCCAAGGCCGGCATTTTAGCGAAACTGACGTACACTCGTTTTGGAAATTGATCGGATTAAATGGAGAGAACGAAACTGCGATGTTTATTATGTTTGATATTATTTTCTGTTAAATCAATCGAACATTGATAGATTTGGTGAACTTAAATTCTGTTATCAATAAATGACAGTTCATTCGTGATGTTAAATATCACTTTTTTTGCGCGTCAAATTTCAAAGGTAAATGCCATTTTTGGTACACCACAGTTAAATCACTTTAACTATAAACTTCGTTTCATTTTATACGACTATTCTTATCACGCATCTTTCAGTTACGCTAGTTTTCAACGTGATCGCCCTTCGTCGTAGAACTGATTATTATCTGTATTTTTTGATGCGAATAGCATGCGATAGTATTGACACCGTCATTTGCACTGCTTGCATTTTTTAACGCATAATCAATATTAATTCATTTCGCTGCTATACTATCACTCTCGATGAATTGTACAAAAGAAAACTATTTTAAGGAGCGATACAGTAATAAATAAATGATAAATCAATAGAAAAGGTCAATAATAAATATTGATGCAAATGTATAAATGAAAAAGTTGATTGACAAGCATTAAAATTTTATTTTTAATTTTATTATACAAATTATGAAGTGATTTTATTTAACGGTAAAATATTTTCTTGAATTTAATTTATATTTACTGCAAAAAAATTAACGTCAAGAATTATTATACTGTATTAAAACGTGGGGACAAAGTTTGTTTACATGCTAAACGAGATACATTTACATTAATAAGTATCACAATTGAGTATTCTATTATTTATATATTCATTTATGTAAACGTGTTTATGTTACTTGAGAAGTTGTGTTACTTTGCAATTTATTTGTTGTATACAATAATATATAAAGAAATTCGAATACTTATGTAATTGTCATTCTGTAAGAAATTTATTAAGAATGACTATTTACTTGTCCAAAATATTTATTTAAAAAGATTTTAAACTAATTAAATTATATTATGAAATACTGACGGGTTCTTGATTGGACTGATTTAAGCCTTTTTAAGAAAACAACTAAGGTCCCTCTCAGACCTTGTATATACCGAGAATGACGAACTAATACGTCGCCCTTCCTGGATAACAAATCAGTTTCTGATTTGGATACGTGGATAACGAATTAGAACCATTTTCAATTTCATTCTATTTGGGCTACTTGCACGCTTATTTTGATGAGAGCTCAGATTAAAGACACAGACTTTATTAGGGAAGATTCATGTATCTCAAACTCGATAATAATACTTGAGCTTGCAGATTAGCGAAGACGCAAATGTCAAAGTTCAGTTTGCCAATCAAACTTGGCAAATTATTGTCACTGTTGTTGGTAATTAGTTATAATTACATTCCGAAACGTTAATCGACAGTATTGCCAGAGACACGCTTGACCCTTTTCCATAGCCTAGGAATGTCGCATTGTAATCTCCGTCCATCCATTAGTTCAAGACAGTAGTGGTTTTTGCATTTCTTTGCATGGCACACGTGCTAAAATATAGACTCTTACAACTAAAATATTCACAAATTTTAACAATGCAAATAAGTGCAGCTACAAATAAATAAAAGGCGAAGGAGAGAAAAAATGTTCTTGGCTTCGAAATAATTATTATTTATTTTTAAACAGAAAAATAATATACTGAGAAAAAGGTTGAATTAAAAATTATTATCCTGTATCAAAAAACGGTGATAAGGTTTATCATATATATAACAATATAACAAGAAGATCGACTCTGTCCACTTTTTAATACAGTATAATAATTCCTAAGGCAACTTGTTTCTCAGTGTACTATAATGCAATATAAATTTTGTATGTAATTACACAAATTATACTTTAAGTTTTTCATTTGCAGATTATTTATACAATGCTTAGTTATAAATTTTCTTTGTAATAAATAAGTGAACAATTTTGTCATATCTGCTATAAGAATTGAAGATTTATAATTTACGATAATCAATTATACTTACCAAAGGCAAAAATAATAATAGATTTTGATTTTATTTTATTCATAAAAGTTTTTTATATCTTTGTTTTTTGCTAGCTACAACTGTAAAAATCAATATATGTTACATATATACAGTCTACTACGGCATTTCATGTACACATGGCTTTACCAGTTTGTGCATTCTTTGTTCTTGTTGTCCTTTTTCCCAGTTTTAAATAAAATTAAAATCAATAATATAATAGCAGAATAAATGTATATATATATATATATATATATATATATAAAAGATAAGATTAGTTTTGAGTTCGAACGTGTACAGTAGGAAATTTAGTGTACTAGGAGTGTACAAGATGATTATTTTAACCTGATGTATATCTATATCTCAGAAGCATAGTACAGAACAATTTGTTGAATTAGAGGAGGACATTCGTTAATATTACGTTATTGAAATGGACGTTCTTTTTAGTATAAAAATCGAAACTCCAATAAAAAATAAATGTTCCTATTTAAGATTTTAATGTTGCCACCACGCCCTATCCATAGTAGATGGAATGTAATACTAACAGACGTCCCTCTCGGTGATATTGCATTTTTGATTCAACAAATTCTTCGAATCAAAAATTATACGATGCGTATTTTTCGAGATATATAAAAATATTCTAGGCAAAAAAAATCATCCTTTATAAGTTATATATGCCATAACACATAACCTTGCGTTAAATATTGATCACAACTGGTACATCATATACGCGCTCCTTATACAAATATATACAGTTTGTACATATTTAATATTTTACGCTCATGTTAAAATTTCCATAGTATTTCTTATTTAAAAGAGTCAGTAAAACTTTCGCAGAGATAAAACTATGATGTTCGTGACTAATACACTTTAGTCATTTTCATGAATACCAAAGGTACTAGTTCCCTTTACTTTCATGGTAACCTTCATAGTAACTATATTATAATACTCTCGTTCTTGCATTGCTTATTTATATGAAGGTTTCATTGCAAATATTTTGAATTAATTAGAGTATAAAACTAGATCATTATGATAGTTATTTTATATAAGAACTGCGGTACTTAAAAGAGAAATTAAAAGAAAAAATACTCAAGCAGAAAGAGTAGTCTGGATGCAGTTTGAGTGACAGCTTCCAGAATTATAATAGATAATTATGTGCACATTTATGGAAATAAAATAACAAATTTCCGATTTATTTCCAAGAAACGTATGTTTCTAATTTGAGAAATAGTAAGTAAACTTTCACGTTGTTAATTTTCAATGAAAGGAATAATTTATATTTATTGCTTTAAATGCATCCCTTGAACATTATAGTATGTCAATATATAAGGGTACGAATGTCCAATGGAATAAGAACATTTTTTCTAAGGGATATTTCCGTAGAAATATCCATAAAAAGTAATGCTTGCCGTCGCAGAGAAACTTATAGTAATAGTGAATAATGCATCGCATGATAGCCGTGTGTGTGTCTCGTGTAATAAAAAGTATAACTCCAGCTAACGACTGCAATAAAATTGTTCGGCCGATGTTTGCGTATGTGGGCGCGTGCGTCCGCGTGCACGCGGATGCGCTCGCAGAGATCGGCCAAAAATTTGCTTCGTGCTCGACAATTGGCTGCCGCGTGGATCCTATTTAAAACAAACATTTCGATTTCAGGACCTACATTAGAACCACCATTGCCAAGGAGAAAGAAATGTCCCGAATTAGCGTACCGGACGCACGAGTTTATAGCTACTTCAGGTGGAATCGACGGTGGTGGAATCGATGCAGTCGATTCAAACGTCGTAGCTGACAAATTGAGGGTACGTTGTTTCTCAATATCAAAACTAATATTAAACTATTTTGTCCGCGGTGCGTGTCGTATTTGTTATATGGCCTGTGTGCGAGTAAAGCGCCGCTTTACGCCCAAGGGAGTTGCGGAGAAATGGAGTTTCTCGCTTCCTCTTGACGAAGAATATCGTACGTAATAATATCATACGACTCACGAAAACTCATATCTCGTGTGATACGCAATAAATACTGGAAAACATCGTAAAAGAGTCAAAGGAAACGTTCGATTTTTGGATTTTTGGAATTGTTAAAATTGAAACTTGCTCTTACAATCAAAGTAATTGATGAAATACAAATTTGAGAAACATTTGCTCAACTTTTAGACTGGATTAAGTAGTAAGAACCCGTAACGGGTATACGCAAATGTGCTTATCGATGAAAAAATAGTGCAAATCGACTTAAATCGTTTTTCCAGCAATGCCACTATTAAAGTAACAAAGGTTAACCGCACAAAGTCGGACTAAATAGATTTGACTTCATGTAGCATTAAAGCTCGTAAAATTGAACCTACACGCAGTGCGGATTGGATTGTACATTATTATTTCTTTGCAGATTCGCCTCTGACCCTAATAACTCACATCCAATAACTTTATGATTTTGTAAAGTGTGGCTTTTTTTTCTCGTCTGATCGAATAAAATGTGATTACCCTCGTGGCTCTAGCGCTGCACCCGCAACGGACGCGCTTCAAAAATTAATCGCATTTCCATTTGCGCGTGAAAATTGAAAGAGCGCGTGAAAAATTCAAGCGCGGTTTAACCGATAGCAAAGGTCGATACCTCGAGGGCTCCTATTCTGGTTGGGTAGAAAATGCCGCTAAAAGGATTAGCGTCTAATTTGGGACGTTTCATAATATGCAAAACTACGTGCATTTGTGTCAAGCTGATCGATGTGAGCTCGTAAAAATTATATACAGGCCAACGCGAAATCATTTATTAAGCAATACCCAAGACGATTTTAAACTTGCTTAACAATTCGTCGGACGGAACGATCGCGGGCATTGCGCCAGGAATTTCGAACAAGTTGAACGCTCCGAACCGTTTTCCTCCCCCGATCTTGACTTTTTATGGAATCGCTTTACAAGTTGCCTTATCGACGGGGCGAGGAAAAGAATAAAGTAAACGCGAACTGTGCGTGCAAGACCTTACGTCGGTTCTCGCGTTACAATTTATTCTCGTAAAATCCGACACCAGATTTTAATGGCCGGCATAAAACTAAAAAATTTCATTCGGGCTTGCTTAACGGTTTTAGGGTCGTTTACGAGATTACAATTTAAGGGGAGACTCTACTGCGAACGAGGACGGAATTTCGCATTGCTCACAAATTGCTGGTCAAGTGCAATGGTCAGCTTCGTACGTTATGGCTTTTGTTTTATGCAAAGGAGAATATAAATTTTTCTCAATCATTGAATAGAATTAAAATCATACGCGGAAAAAAAATTAAAGAGAAATCTTCCTGCTTTTATGGGAGAATCGCTTTCCTTTGGCTGTGGTTCAACGAATGTCTCGGTTAGGGTGACTGACTAACGTCGTTGTCGGGCTGCTGAGTGACTCGATATGAACGGTAACCGTTGGAAATACGATAACCATTGAAATTGCGCTGCTATCGTACGTTTAAAACTATTGCACGTTCAAAGATATATACAGTCATGTATGGCTTTTTACATGAGCACGTATACTCACAAAGCTTAATTTCTAATTTACCAGGCTACAGTTCGATGTTAATAAATGTATGTTAAAAAATCTAAATTAATCAGGTTTCTTCAATAAAAAGCAGATACTAAAGTGTCTATATTATTTAAACATATTTCCTTGTCAAAATTTTGTTTATAACAAAACTTGCCAAGTAAATGCTGACAAAATGAAAACTTGATCCCAAGCTTAGTAACAATGTATCATAACTTTTGATCTCCTTTTCTGTTTGCGTATTAAATTTGTTGTATAAGCAACAACAAACCGTGAGATAAATTGTTACCCCACATCCCTCGCCAAACTAAAGTGACGAGGAATTTCTTGTGGTTTCATTCACGGAATGAATCCACGCAGAGAGCAATTTTATGAAATAAACCAAGTATTTTGTTATCATTTACGTAATGCAATAATTTTGTTAATTCAACAAAATATTCCGTTGTAAAAATATCATTTTCATTCTTTAAGCAATTTAATTCAATTTTACACGACAAAAAAAGGAAGATTGTGAGAACTATGCCTATATTGTTGTCGTATTATGATTAAGACGAGGAAAAAATATTAAATACAAAAATGTTTTATATTGATGTATCCAAATTAATATGACCAACTCGATTTGTTTGATTTAATAAATGTTTTTTGCGCGTATTGTACCTTGATTTTGAAATAAAACAAAATGACAGAGATATGTGTTTACGTTGACAGGAAGTGACTGGAACATCAGCGTTACCAGCCAGCCAATTAAGTAAGGCAATCTCGCGGATCAGCACGGAGTATCGGCTGCAATTCGCCTGGCCAAAGCGGGCGCAGTTGACGAACGGCGAGGTGTTGCACGTGGCCGCGGCCGGCAGCAACGCATTGCCCCGTAAATCTCTGAGCATGGGCGCCCTCAAGCAAGGGGCCGTCATTTCCGCCCCCGTTCCGGTTCACAAAAAACGCCCCGGTGACATTGATCACAAACGAGATGGTAAGACTACTTATTTTACAGTAAGCTCCTCTAGGTCACGCAATATTCTTGTTTCGTTGGTGATCGGACAAAAATTACAGGGATTTCGTGAACGCGCTAATAGGGAAGTCATCTAATATCGGCTCAAGTTCAGTAATACTTTTTGTATACTTTCAAAGAAACAACATTCTTAGACGATTTTGTTCAATGATACAATTGTGTCCGGACGCAAACTTACTTTCTATGCTGGCAAAATTGAATCTTCTGAGTTATTAACTTTGAAGGAAAACTCGAGTTAAGAAGCAACTTATTTTATGTAGTACAAATCAGTTCGGGATCGTTTCAATGCAAACTGTTGAAAAGTATTTGAAACGAATTAAGCTAGTAAAATGAAACATTTATTTGTAATAGAAAATAATTATATATTGTATAATTGAGACAATATTTGTAGAAAAATTTTGTGAAACATTTTATTAAAAGCATATCAGTTTTACTGTTTAAATTTGATAAATCATCAATTTTACACTCAAAGACAGTTAGAATTTTAAAATAACGTCTATTATTCAATTTGTTTCTAGTGAGAAATTTATGAAAGTATTTTTTTTTACTTGCATAAGTAATTTAAATTCTGTAATTAAATCAATAAGATAACAATACGCAACAATTATTCTTCTTTCTCTATATTATAATAAAAGAAAATGAACCTGTACCTGTGCGTTAATATGTTAATTCTTTCGAGCTCTTGTTCTCTTTGATATTTTTTTTGACTATTCGTATTCTAAACTGTAATTCCTTTTCAAACAAAATTCTTTTGAGGGTAGACAAAAAAATCTTTTACGATTTAAAGTTGGCTGTTGCAACAAAGAGAGTTACAGTTTCAATGAAAATGTTAACGCTTTTTACGAAACCCAAACGACTGAATATTGAATAAGAAGAAATAAATATTTGAATAACAGAAGTTGTTTAACATTGAACAAAATTTATATTTTATGATTAAACTTGAAAACGTTTAATTATTATTCAAGGACAATTTTACTATTATAAAAGTTATAATACATGTTTATTAATTAGAATGCACAAAAATGGCTTCATTATTTTTCACTGAAGTAAAAGAAAAGTATAACAGGTTCCGGTTTTATAAGTCGTTAAAATAAGTTTTCATTCTTGAGACATCTAATTGACTAAATACTTTTTGTTGCTTAAATTGCGCTGTTTAATTACTCAACTCTTGTGAAGTTTCGAGATAACTGTATTCTGACAAAATTATAAGTTATTATTCTGTCTTAATCAGATTTGCGTAATCGATGTAAGATTATTTCCAAGTAAATGACGAAATGAAGCTCTTTGCAAAAAGTGCATACTTTGAAATACCTTAAGTAAATATTAAATAAATAAATATCTGTCAATAAATGAAAAAAAAATAATTTATTGCAATTGATAATAAACATTTAAACTAAGCTTTAAGACTTTATTACATGCACTTTTATTAGTATTAGATATACAATAACAAAATTTTTTAAAAATCTTATGACAGGACGAAATTTCCTATAGTATCGAAGAAAAAGAATTAAAAATTTGTTAGAATTATTGAATTGAAAACTTGGAAGACAACAGTATTTTAAATAATAAATTTATCCCAAAGTTTTTAACAATAAAATGTGAATTAATGCTCGATATGACTTGGCTGCGTTAAACCATTGGAATAATTCACTGCGGAAAAAGGAAATTTTCAGAACCATTTCTTTTAACGCATTATTTTGAGACAAGAATTTATTTTGGTATAAAGTAACAAGAACCCACAAAATAAGTAAAATAAGCAAAGAAACTATTCTGACAACTTCGTCCATTCTCCTTGTTTTATGAGTTTATATTTTTTATGCGTCTTCTTGCCTTTTATAAAGAAATATTAAAATGATATTTTTAATGGTGTGTAATTTATTATTGCTATATCTAAAGTTATATTTAATCATTTGTTTTCATAATAGTACTATAATTTATATCTTAACTTATGTTTAATTAATTTTTTATATTATGCTTATTAATTTTTTATAGACGTTATTTTTTGCGTGATGTTTTACGAAGAATGTTCTGGTAAAAGGGAACCCGGTAATGTACCTGTACGCCAATTTTATTGCACACTTCATTTGTTACCAATACACTTTAAAAGCGAAAGCAAGACGCGTTTCAAACAGTTTTGCAAAATTTATGTTTCCACCGTTTGCGTCGAATAACTTGAATATTTTTCTATCGTTATAAATGTATTGCAAAAAGTAACCATGAAGCGAAATAAATAATTTAACAATATTATTGATTTATACAAATATCTTGCAGTTGTAACAAATAATATTATTAATGTGAAACAAGAAATATAATAAATCATTACGAATAATATCAAAAAAGTACTTTATTAATTTTTCATTTAACGCACTTTTTTTGAAATAAACACGTTTAAAGTTGACGAATGAGCGCCCAGCAATTCAACGCACTCAGGAGCGTATAAAACATATCCCAATACTCAAAGTTAACGTGTGGTATATTTTACGTTTTTTTTTCTTTTTTCGTCAAATAATTGAAGAAAATTGTTGCCCATCGTTAAACTACGCGAGATTACATTTGTTAATCGCCAGTCTTTTACTCACGGGTATTTGTCAGCTGCAAAAAAATCCAATTGTCTTTCGACCGAGGCAAAATGGAACTCGGCAAGCAATCATGAATTAAAGATGCAATCGAAATGTTACAGGGATTCAAGCATCGGAACTGGAGCCGCTTGTCGGAGGAAACGCAACAGACACCATTGACGGCGTGGTATTGGAGGGCGACGAGCACGAAGAGGACGTGCCTGCTTTAAAAGTAACATTTAGGTCAGGCAATTTTTATTATTTCTTTTCATCTTTCATTGCCCGTTGCATCGAGTGCGTTGACTCCAATTCGGCCAAACTTGTGCAATATGCAACGCCGCCGCCTTTCCTCACAATTTTTCTTCTCTTTGTTTCGCTCAATTATTGTTTCCTTCTGCATTATTTGCGACCTTGATAAGTGGAAGGAATGGAAAAGACGAGGAAAATTGCGCGCCAACGGTACGCTCGAGCGCACAAATTTCCTCGTTCATCACCGATTTACCGGAAGAATAAAACTGCACCTACGATGATCCTCGCTTTATACCAAACAATAGCTTACGCCTCGCATCGTTCAAGGTTCTTTTGACTATATTTTCAGGGGTAAAAAATCCGGAGGTAAAACCGTAAGGATATCAGAATCGGCAGTGAAAAAGCATCAAGAAAGTGCTTTTCCTACGGCCGAAGTGATTGAACTCAGGCGACTGGCTGATGAGTATAAGGTATTTAACATCAGCAGGCTTGTCTATTACATACTCAAATTCACATTAATATTGAAACCGCACTCTTTGAAAGCGAATTCTTGAGTTAAGAACGTCTGCTTAGGTTGATATTTAATCAGGATCATGCTGAGAACAATTTACTATATTTCTGGTTAAATTAAAGATAAAAGATGTTAAAGTATGATAAATATTCCTCCAGACAATAGTAATAACAATAATAAATAAAGATTAATATATACTATTGTTAAAGATAAATTTATTACTACTATTAATAAGAATTATTTTCCTTCATAAGCCATTTTCTTCATAATTTAATCAAAATTAAAATGAATTTACCATTGTGAACGGGAAGTTGTGGAACGTTTGGACTTGTCATTCAGACATTTCGAAGGAAATCATTATATTTTCTTAGAAATTTAAAGCCAATTTTTGTTTTTCTAACATAATCTAATGACTTTAGATTATTGAGATGGGCACAATAATATTTAACGTTAAAATAACTTCTTTCTCCAGTGTAGATTTATCTTGAAAATTTCATCCTGTTTTACTTATACTCGAATTATTCAACAATTTTTTGAATCGACTAAACTTCTCAATCAAGACGTTCGATTTTAAGAGTGCGTTCACTTTAATGTAATCGCACAACTGATTGCGTTAAATCGAATTCATATCAAACGCGACACGACACGACAAAGTACATCCTCTCACCACAATCACATTTAATTTGCTACCACTTATACTTGCATTATGTTTAATCTAAAAACATGATTCGTCCGACGACATTTCACTTAGATCATCACAGCTCGAAAGTCTCATGGCTCGAGTCTTTGTCGTGGATAAATTTGAATCAAATTTGAATTTTGAAGCGTAAAACGCAGAGTATTTTCAGCGCTCATTTAAATATAAAATGCTCGCCGCGTGTTCCATTTTACTTCTTATGAAGCAAAGTATTATAATTCGAACTCGAATCAATGTCTGACATTTAGCACACACAAACTTGTCACTTTTATTACACCAAAACAACTCTTCACACTCTTTCCTTCGCACTCTGTTATTTTATTTTGATTTTCAAAATTTCGGTCCACGGAAATATCCTTTTTCAAATTTCGTTCATCCATATTTGACTCGTATTCCAAACAAATTGATAAAATATCATGCGCACCGGAGCGGAACATCAATCAGGACTGAATTGCCACAATATGACATTCACCTTTAAGCAATATCAATCACTTACTACTATCGAAAAATTCTCTTCTTCTTATTCGAGAACTCTCCGAACATTTCATCGACACTGAAATTGAAATTTCTTTTGTCGAGAAAAAACTAAAGAATCGATTAATCTTTTTGTTACGTGATTTATGTTGAAATTCAAATTTCAACCTTTATTTTGTACTCGAATCAAGCAAACTTTATTGCATGGTTATTTGTATAAATTTTTTTCTTCCTTTTTTTTGAATTAGAAAAAAGAACTGAGACAAAATAACGTAAATATTAAAATTTGTATTAGCACCGTGATTGGGGCTGTGGATTAGCAGCCGAGGACGAAGCATCACTATGGAAGCGTGTATCTAGTAACCACGCACTCAACGCCTTATCATTAGCCAGGCCAGTACACTAATGACACATCAATATTTGGTGTTACAATTTGTTGACAGTGCTGAGCATTTAATCCTTTAAAGAGTTTTCATGAATTCGCCTGAAATATATATAATTTACACGACTTGAAATTGGTACATCAAATTTTCAACGCTTAATTAAACAGGATAGTCGTAATGACATTTTATTCCAGTTGAAATATTAAATATTTCTGGAGACAAAAAAAAATCTTCAATTTGATAAAAAAATATAAGAAGTTCTCAGTTTTAAAGGTTTAAATGACGAAAATTGTTTTGACAATGGTACTGTCTTTGCCAACAAAGATGCGCACATTTTTTGCTTTTGTTTTTCAAAATTTACGCGGGTTCAATCGTAGATGTTTTTGACGTCTTCCTTTGGTATTGACATGACTAGTTTTTTTCGTATTTCTTTCTTTAATATCTTTATAATTTTGAACAATTAACGGATAATAGCGTTTATAATTACAGATCGATAACGAAGGAAGAAAAGGAAAAGGAAAACACTAGGAAAATAGCACCAACAGCAGCAGCGACCTCTATGCCACCAGCAGGTCGACCTTCCTCGGTTCAGGCTAGACCCATCCATGGCATTATTTCAGAAGACTTAAAAGCGGTGAGTTAACTTTTAATGTTCAAGACTTATTTTTCATATCTATTAAAAATATTTTCATACTTATCAAGTTTACTAAATTACAGACAAACAGGCAAATAAGCATATAACCATTTTAAGTTTAAGACTTTTAGTGCAATTAAACATTGCTTTATTGTTTTCATTAAAATTCTAAAAAAATATTTTAATAATAGAAATCTTTTGATTACAGGATACCGATAGAGCTATAGCTCGCGCAAGAAAAGATTTCTTGATCCGTCATCATCTTGATCGCACCACAGGAGTTGGTAAGATTAAAATTTATTATTAAAAATGTTTAGGGTCATTTGAAAAGTATTTGTCAGTTTGCTAAATCAAGTAATTTAAATTTTTTATAATCTATGAAACAGAGTGATGGGTCTATTTTTAGGTGATGGAGCCCTACTTCCCTCTCCAACGAGAGAAAAGTTAGAGCCTGTGATACTACGTCGTCGCGATGAACCGAAAGAGCACAGAGATGAAACTCAACCGAAAACGAAGTCGAGTCCAAAGAGTAGTCCACGAGCTGGACGTTCGCAAAGCCTTGGACCAAGCAGGTCGCCCAAACGCCAGCCTCAACGCACTTCATCTGTTACTAAAGAAAATAAGGTAATGTGAACATATTCTTACCAACCAATGAACCAAATTTAATAATAATATTTACTTATTTAAATATATTTGTGGTTAATGAAAAATCTGGAAAAGTAATAATAAATAACAACATTTTGTTCAACAACAACAAACAATCTTGTTCAGCAAGCTTTTACCATAACAAATGTTCAACCCTTGTCCCTAAACAATAATGAACAATATTCCTAACAATAGTGAAAACTTGTGAAAGTCTAAGTTAATGGACTATCAGTTGTTTTGAACAAAGTATACATGTATCTTATTTTTACATTCCCTGATCAAATTCGTAAGTTACTAATTTTCATACGTTCGCAACAACGACTTACAATATGAACTGATAATACAATCATCAGTTCTAGCCTGCAGTTGAAATTGCCCTCAAGCCACGTAACTCGCGCAATTGCTTCGCAACAACTGTGCCTCCTTCTCAAGTTGCATTTAACCTAATAACGTTAGCTATCAGTTAAACACGGTTCCACAGCAGCCTTCCGATTTAAAAATTAAAAGGAGAAAGAACTTGACTAATTTCTTTGTTTTTGCAGGAAAAGGAGAAGGAAATGAAGGACAAGGAGGGCGAGACGAGAGAAAAGAGCGGCGAGCGAGAGAGGCATCCTCGACCGAGTAAGTGAAAGAAGCACTGAGTCCTCTTTTAAATTTCTTTTACAAGCTATCGATCAACTAGCTTGGAAATTGAATTCTAATTGAGCAGCATCATTTCTGCGACTTGCATCTTCGTGTACACAACACCACGTTGAGTTTAGAGCAACTGTCTTATAAGAAAATACATCCACGAAGCTTCTTCAACTATATGTGGATTGTCAGTACCGGAAACAAAAAAGATATTTAATAAAATACATTAAAATGCTGCGCCATTTTGCTGTGGGCATAATAATGTGCCTTAGACAAATTCGTTTCAGGAAAACCACTACTGGTCTTCGTCATGAAAGCTTTCGCTGTTTATTGGAGAGACCCCTTAAAACTTAATTTCAAATTTGCTCGGTTTTGATTTATGCAAACGGATCAGTGTGCCAATTGTGTACAATCAAAGCAGCCGAATTAACTGTTCAGTGTTTAACTTTGTTGCTGTAAAATTGAAAGCTTTAACCCTGTACGTATATTCCAGCCGAATCATTGGTATCTTAAAGTTGGATAGCATAGTTATATATCTCTATTTATACATACTTACTTGTGTACGTGGCAGTAAACTCTTATTTAACGATGGATAAAATTGAGTGTTATCTCGAACAAACGGGTCATAAATAAGAGTTGACTGTGAACTCGAATACATTGATAATCCATGTATGAGAAATAATACTGAGACACAATCATCGATGTTGACGGATGTGCATGTTAAGTTGGTTTACTCTTTAACTATTATTCTATTTGAGACTATATCTAGTTTTGTGTGAGTAGCTCGATAGAAAAGCGTATGTTCTAATGAATGATGATCGATTTCTGATAGTACAGTGCTGCGTTTTAAGTGTTCATGTGGATGGTTCATTGTATACAAAAGAAAATGTAGCATCCTCTAGTCATACCTGACTCTGGTCACGGACCTGGAATTAAAATTCCTTTGTTTTTTACAATAGTGTATAGTTATAGTGAATTGACTGAAGAAGAAATTAAGGTATAAAGTTAAGTTAAATAACGATCTGAACCAGTGGAATGGGCCAGTTTGGTTACATATAACTGGTAAGGACCGATTTATTTAGCCGTAAATGTTGCTCAAAACTAACGTCTTTTCCAAATCCAAATTCATCTCGAGACCATCATCTTCACCATCATTACTACCATCACTATCATTCTTCATGATCGATCCTACCCGAAATAAGAACGATTAGGAATGGAGAGCCGGTGTTTCAGTCGCGAGAGATCGAGTCCGATGGAGCATAAGAGAATCGTCTCCCGCGAAAAAGGCGTCGCCGGCAAATTCCACGTTGCCGCCAGTGCTGCCGCCGCCCCCGAAGTCAAGATTGGCCCCACTTCACAGGAAAGTTACGCAAAGTCAGCACCGTAAAAGTACGTGTCCATTACGATGAAGTCCTAAATTTTTGTCACACTCTTTCACTTCGACTGATAGGCATTTTGTTTTCATTCGTGCTACACCTGCCACTCTTATGTAATCACCGCTCTTCCGGTTTATTGATCCTAGAGACGTTATTGGGGACCGGACCCTTTCAATTGGAAAAATTGTTTTCAATTATTGTTTTTAAATCTTTTTTTTCCTTTTTTTCTTTTTGTTTCACTTTTTTATGTTCGTAATAATGTTATTTCAGACCTACAGTCTAAATAAATTAATGTCGCTCCTGAGGAAATTTTGAGAACGGCATTCAAGTTAAATTACGCTCAATTCTTATTATTCTGGAATATCCCTCCCTTTGATGTCTTCAGCACACTGTGCCTTCTGGGATCAAAAACTAGAATGTTTCCTGTCGATGCACCTTTCGCATCCATGTTTCATTTAATATGGCTGACTGATTTTACACGATAATTCATCGTAAAAACACTTTGTGTGATCGACAGTTCATGCCACACCTTCTATTGAATGTTCATTGTACTATTCTAATTATACCACGAATTCAAACACTATAGTATTTAAGAGTCGTTACTGATCATCTTCTAATAAATGTTGATCGTTCTTGAACAGGGTGGGATCGAAGAACAAAATACTTTTCCCGAATAGTGAAGCAAAAGAATTACAATTTTAAAATTTATTTTCATTTTATAAGTCAAATTTAGTTAACAATTAACTAGTAATATTTAGTTAACATCAACTATTATTATTAGTATTTTTTTAAACAATTTAATTTTTCCGCTGGGTTATACTATGTTTTAACTTAAATAATTATTTGCTAAACTTTTTTAAATTAAACCTAAAAATTGTTTAATATAAAGAAATTAAATTCAGTAAATAATTTGTTTTTTTTTTTTAATTTTTTTCACTTAATCAGTAATTATTTATTATTTCGCTTAGAAGAGAAAATAAAATACTGACAATGATCCAACCGACAAGTCCAGTATACTAAAACCCCTATACTTTAGAACACCCTATACATACACATGACCAGTGATTAAATAAGTGACGTCATTACGAGGGGAATGTAGCATGATGGAGTTCGTACATGCTCCCTATCACAAAGACACCGGTTCAGTCATACACTCGTGGCACCTGCAACGCTACATTTCCACTCTTCAAACCTTTAACTCAATTCTGTCTATAGATCTGACTACACCTACTGTAATGCTTACCACGTAATTGTAACAATCAATAACACTATTTAAGATCAGTATTACATGGTAGGTATACCAAAAAGAACATTATAAGAGCACCTATTATGGATCATAAATCTGTTTATCACTAGACATTTGTAACAACAGATACAGTTATATTTTAAATATAAAAAAAGTATTAAATATCGAGTTAATAAAAGAACTATTACTGTAAAAAGAAATGAATTGTGTACGAGAATTAATTGCAAACATAAAGAACCATTAAAAATAATAATTGTCTACTAATATATTGAACTTAAAATTGGAGTAATTTGAAAAGAACTAAAGGAGGAAAGAGAAGTATAATAGCGATGGGTGATAAGCGTATGCTTACGTACTTTGTACAATATGTTTTAGCTTTTCTCGCAACCAATGCTCCTCCCCATCGCCCTCTTCATCACAACAAACCCATTAACACCACAAGTACGATCATGTCAGTAAAACCCGCGGTTAAGCATTCAGTTCATCACCCGCCTACGAATACCTCAGCTAGCGTAACCTCAGCCTCAGCTACCTCAGTCACCTCAGCTGCCGCTGTGGCCAAGCTGGAGCGTGTTAAGCATGCCCAGGGTCAGGCCAAAGTTCAGGCCAAAGCTCAGACTGCTGCAGGCCATGCACCTGCAGTGACTGTCGAGCCATCCATATCATCCTCTGCACGTCAAAATTCGTTACGAGCGACTACCCAAGCTAGTAAGTAGCATGTCCGCCTTCTTGGGCCGACGCCTTCTACCGCCACCACAAGTAGTTCATTGCTTTGCTTTTATTCGTCTTGGTGTTTTACTCTGTTAATTGCTGTAATTAGTCCTTCACTTTGTTTCCTTTGTTACCTCAGCTAGCAAATTGTTCAATATATTCGTCAGTCTAACAAATTTGTTAGCCTTAAAAGGAATTTTTCTTTTTCATTGTTTTTTTAGGGTCGAATAATGAAATTAATAAATATGATTCTCGCCCTTAAATTTATTTTTTTAATAATTAAATTTAATACTTCCAATTTTGTCTCGATGCAAATCTTGTTTTACCATTTGATATTTATTTATTTTTGCATAGTTTGTAATTTAAATTTGTACAGTAATGCATATTGTAAAATATAGCTTAATTATTATGCAATAAGTAATTGAAAATTTTAGTTTATCATTTTAGAAGTTTATCTAGATAAATTATTTCTTTCTAAAAACGTAATGTTTAGAGACTGATATGTTTATTTATAAATTCTTATAAATAAACATGTCTTTTCTTATAAATAAACATATATCTTAATCAATTTGGAAGCAAATGTTAATTTGAATAAATTATTTATGGTTAAGATCGTTATTCGACATCTTTGTGTTGAAGTTTGTTCACTGTTTTTAGTGCGCTTTACAACATTTTATGTGTCTCCTTTTGTCTTCCATGTGATGAAGCAATTTTCTCATGAAAAGGAATAATATACTTGAATTCGAGAATATTACATATTCGAGAATATTACATACTTTAGAACAAATAATTAAATTAATTAAATAAGATTTAATAATTAATGTTATTTTTATATTATTTTTATAAAGTATTTTTTATTTAATTTTAATTAATGTACTTGTAAATAAGTTATTTAATGACAAATATGATACTGAAAGAAAACTTTTTAAACGAAATATTTAAATTGTTAATTGCTACACTGCTTATATTTAATTAATTTAAACATTATATATTTAAATATTAAATTGAATTTAAGAATTCTTTCATTTTTCATGATAATTGTAATTCCAATATACACTTGAAAAAGAAGGAGTAGCAAAATTCCAGTATAAATAACACTAAAAATGCCAGCAATTACTGAAATTTTTACAGAAATTAATACTGTAATTTGACTACACCTTTTTTATGTGCACTCATTATTTGAAATTTAATTTATTTAAAACATGATTCTTTTATTACGCTTTTATATAATACATTATTTTTATTATTGTAACATATTTGTTATTATACGTTTCTATAATATAACCATCTATACTTGTTGAGTTGTATATATATTTCTTCGTACTACTGCTGCTTATGAAAGAAACTTGTCATCAATATTGATTGTGCCTTCAATTGGAAAAGTAACTATAATGTTAAGCTGCGATAATTGTTGTAAACATTTATTGTCCCGCTTATATATCTTGTACATGTATCACAAATACAATTGCGAAAAGTGTACATTGTGTTGTCGTAAGTGAATGAAATCAAAACAAGTCATTTTTAATTATTTAATTGTTATTTTGTAAATTAACCATGTGTATATCCAAATCTCAATACTAATATTTGCAAGTTGTTGCACCCATCCAGCAATTATAATTCAATTAAAAATTGCTTGTTCGACGTTGCCTATTTTACGAAATTAAATATTGTTTTACTAACAACTTCCGTGGCCTAAAAATTTAAACCACTAACCAAACAAAACGAAAGTTGAAAGCAACGCTTGATGTTTCATTGCATCTAACAGCAGTAAGATAAATATCTGACCATCGTGTAAGCTTTTACAAAACTCATATATTTACATTTGTTTTGCAGTTGCAACAATTAATGCTGTCACAACGACATTTGCGACAAGAAGACCTAGGACTCATCCTCCTGTGCGAATGTATTAAATATTCCACTACTACGCATGTTTTTTTTTTCAATGAAACAAACATTTACGTAGACAACATTGCAGCATGGATTGTTACAACTTTCATTGTACAAACTTTCGAACCATTGCACGTGAAATAATTAACAAGTATTCACTCACAATAACGAGACATTATTTCTACGTAAAATAAGTGTTGAAGTTTACTTATAAAATTAATGTTAAAGTTTATTTATTATTAAGCAATGCTTCTTTATTGTTTCACGTTTCACAAATCCACGTGTACCGTATATGTGTCTCTATATGCATTATGATTATAGTGTGTCTGTCAACGAAAGGTTGATCTAACATTTTTGTTCGATCCGACACAATTCGACTTTTTGAAACAGAAAGGTGAACCACTTTAATACAACATTTCTTACAGTTGAGTTAGACTAATCTTTGGGAAACGCGTTGTTCTATGATAGTCTATTACCCAAAGTACTCCACAATCAATTTCACAGTGATCACAAAATACATTGTTGTGAAGTACTCGACTAGTAAAATTCCGATTCGTCGACTTTTGTGTATCAAAGTGTGACGCACCTGTCCCAAAACTGCACGCCAAGCACAGACTTCGAAATCATTTTCGCGTAACAGTAGCAACCGTCAAACAAATCGGAAATTTACTAAACAAACATATATGTGTTTTGTTATAATAATATTTATTACATTCATTAAGATTCTTTCTCCTGAATCAGCCCAGACACAAAAGTCGAAAGTTGACCTTTCCCACTCTGTGTCCACTTTATTACTGTTGTGGCCAGAAACATGAGCAACACCCCACCTTCGAAGCTCGAAATGTTACCACTCTTCTCTCTTTCTGTCTCTCTTAATTTACTGTTTCATCGGTAGTTATACGAGTTTGTGGAACTTTTTTTATTTTGGAAATGAGAAACACACAACTTAGAGGCATTACTCTTAGAAGTCTTACGATTAGCAAAGTATTATTAACTGTAGATGAAGTTGAGTAGAACTTGGTTTCAATTACGATACTTTAGAATTCCGTAATTAATGCCTGTAATTGATTAACAATCGTTTCTCAGTCACGATGAAGACATTAAAGCTATTTTAATTCTCAATTCATCAATGATAGGATATATTTTTATCTGTATCGACGACAATGACAACGACTTGTTGAAGATTTCATTTTCAGATTCCCGCTAAAAACAATTACTTACTTACAAATCATAAATAAAATAGATTCATTAAAAACTTCATTTACAATTACCTCATTTAAGAAATGTAAATCCATTTTCTTTATTTATGTTTGTATAAGTGAAATAATTCTTCTGAATTAAAAACAATTTAATCCATTCTCTATTTATGAAATAACGCAATCTATATGATTAATATAAATAAAAAATATCATATCGTAGATAAATTGAGAATAAAATAGGTCGAGGTGTAACAACATATGGAAATTCCATATTTAAATTTCATCTATAAATGTACTTTACTTCATATTTATTAAAAATAATTAGAGTTTCAAAATTTGACCTATAAATTAAAAAATTGATTGGACCTTAAATGTGAACATTTCGAGTTGTCGAATGATCATTGGCCGAAAGCAGGGTTATACAATCGTTGAATAAGCGTCGATTGTGAATTGCAGCCACTGCGGAGCCACAAGTGAACGGCGTCGCGACCGAAGGGGAGTCGAGCATCGCGTCGACGCCACCGTCACAGGCAACAGCCCCCGCTGCCACAGCGCTGGCCCCAAGTCCATGGATAGACGACGAACCGGTAGTGAAAAGTCCTCCAGAGCCAACTCGGGTCAAGTCGCCAGAACAAATGATCATGCGATCTCCAGAACCAGTCAATTGGACAGTGCCTCTGGACACGGGCAAGACATTCACAGTAACACAGAACGTCAGAGATGGTACTTTTTAAATCAATATTTATGTTATTATCAGAGCTAAGAATATGAAAATAAGCATCCCACTTGGATTAGTAACTAATGATAGAATACTAGCTGGTTTCATGATTATTTAATGAGTTTTCTTTCTATATCCTCTGAATATTCCCTAGAGGATATGTTAGGTGGAAAACTTAGATAATTTTTCAAGGAATTTGGGCGTATGATATTTTCTCAGGGAAAATTCCCCATTGGAAATCGTCACTACTAGAATTTATGCCAAGTGAAATTTTACGTAGTGATTTAAATTGTTCCTGTTATACAATTAATTGTGTCAGAAATTTGGTAGCTTTCTGTATCAAATAATTTTACATATACTTGAAAGAGTTCAAATTTTGATTATTTTTATAATTAAATTGTAAATTAACTATCATTTTATTATAGGAGAACCACTAACGAGACCTCACAGTGAAGCAAAAACATGGACACCGTCTACAGTACCATCAGCACCACAATCTGCACCACCTGAATTGGCAGCACAGCACAAAAGCCAACACCACTCCCAACACTCGGGTTACAAATCACCGGAAAGCGAAAGTGTGTCTTTAGGAAGTTTCTGCGGAACAACGAATGGTCATAAGGATTTGGACTCCGATCGGGGCAGTCCTCTGCCTCCGAATGTAGATGATATTCCAAGTAAAAGTCATCAGGTAGACTGCAGCCTCTTATGCAAATGTTTTCTCAAGAAAATTGTTAATAAATCTGAAAAAATTATTAATAACAAAAAAGACATTAAATAAATCTACTTCTAAAGCAAAATAAAATATCAAACTATTTTGAAATCACCATTAGGATTATTCGATAGAATTGAATTAATAATTAATTATTTAGCTGTAGAATAATTATAAAATTTTCTTAATTAAACAATAGATTAATTTAATATATTATATTATTTAAACTTTACAATACTTTTAATTAATTATTTAAAGAAAAGTGAATATGAACTCTTGTGTTAATCTTAGGTTGACGATCATGATATTGGAGAAAGTTCCCAATCAATCTATCCATCGACTACTATGACGAGTTCAACAAATATTCGGTGCCTAGACGATCCAGTATTCGAATTTGAAAAGAAAAAGCAAGAAATAACGGAGTCGGCGAGTGATCCCGTGACCACGATGCCCAGTATGGTTGGGCAAATAGGATGTCCTCCTCAGGGCAGTTCAGGGTACCACGTTGCTGAAGCGCCTGCGATCAGCCCAACCTCAAGTCATCGTTCGACGACAAGCGATGTATTAGAAAAGGCGCGTAATCGGTTCGACAAGTTTTGGGGCAAAGGCGCTTCCGACAATTAGGATTTACATTCAACTAAATAACAATATTAATAATATTAATACAAATAAATACACGTACGACGAATTTCTCGGGAAATGGAAAGTGTCCGCTCGCTCGTTTTATCCGAGCTCCTTGTCCTGGTGAAGTGTGAGACACACGTACCTCTAGCTATGTTTCAATTATCGTCGCAATTTGTACGGCTTGTTAGGTAAAACAGACGTAACGAAGAAAAACAAAAGAAAAAAAAAAACAAAAAGTAATTTAAAAACCACTTTAAACGAATTGTCAGCGAGCTGCTTTAATGAGTGTTCGAACGAAAGGCTGGTACCTTGAAACTTAAGACAGATTAGAGTTAACGCGAAATAATTTAATACCCTCATGATCATCCCTCGGTGCTTGAACCCGATCCCCCCCCCCCCCACATTTAACGAAAATGTGAACGAAAGCCTACAGTAACAATGCCGTTTCTTTATTTTTTATTACAAAATGCTGAGCGTACTGAGATTTTGTCTTCGATACCATCCCTGATCTATATGTACTACCCGGTTTTCGTTCACTGGTCAAATCCGCCTTTGCTATGATTGTTGTTACACAAACTACTTAACATGATACGATGAGTTCAGTCGCGCTTCTTAGACCGATAATAAGCAGGAATCACGCTCGCCGACGTTTCTTCCTTCTTGGTAACTGTCGCACTAGCGAAAATACAAAGCTCAATGACGCAACGTTCAAGTCAGCTGGCCGGAATGCAAAATTGTATCCATTTTAATGAAGAAATTCAACGCAAGTCCAAGCCTGTTGAATAGTTTCGTTAAAATAGCTTTAACTTAGGATTAAAACAATGTCAATGAACTATCCTGAAGCCGTTGACGATCATTAATGTCCATCCGATTGTTTTTGCTTGACAAATTTTACGGCTGCAATAAAAACGTACGCATAAACACACTCCAACAAATTATAATGATATACATACGCAATATGATCTTACGTTCGATAAACAACTATGCGTCCCAAGATCGGTAAAGATACCCTGACAACTGCAATATTTCCTCTTTACCTGATTAATGTTAAAGGATTTATTAATATTCCGAATTGAGAGCTCATCGTCATTCAATTTCATTTGTTATGATATAATTGTAGGTGGGCCGATAAAACTATAATTCACAATTTTGAAGTAATTTTAACATAATTTGAAATATTGATTGGTTGTCAGAGTATTTTCTTAATTCAATGACACCACACCAGTATACCGCACTCCATCCAAATCCACGTCCAATGTCCGAAATTGCAACCAATCACATAAAAAATTAAGAACAAAAATAAATAATGAAAAAAAGAGAGATTTGTTCCTTGAGCAATTGAGAGCCATTATAATGAATGCAAACCGTTTGCGGTAAGAAACAGGTTGTTTGGAGATCGGGATTCAGGATGATGAGTATTACGAGGATAACAAAAACGCACTGCTGGATCGACTAGCGATAATTGTTACGATTAATGATGTACGTATCATTTCGCATTAGATGTAATAGGTACGATTCTTTTATTGAGAGCATTCAAGAAGAAAATGATACCGCTAAACATACACAGGGTTACGATTTGTAGGTAAGAATAGACAAATAAATATTTTTGAAAGTTAAACTCGCGGTTAAGGCGCGATTGCAAGTGAGTCGACCGATTGAAACGTTTGTTCGTGATTCGCTGGTTCACGCATATTTAGTTTTGGCGCATTATTATCGTTAGTCAGGCAGCTACGTTACACGTACGTTTGTACAGTGCAAGCGAGAGGACTAGGCTTGATCTGGCAGCAGCTTTTCCTGCTCTCTCCATTGCGACCTCTTTTCCGTCTCTTTGCACAATTCGACCTTTTCGTTTGCGAACTTAATACCCGTCCGAAACGAGAATTTTTATAATGAATCAAATTTTACCTCATCAAAGGGGAACATGGAACCAAGCAATCCTTCAAAGCTATGTTCATTTAAACTGCTTCTATACTTACACTTGATTCGCATAGATAGAAAAAAAAAAGAAATTATGTGACGATCTCTAATTGAATAGGATCGATCAATAAGTAAGAGAGCGCGTTTTTGGAGAAATCTTTACGTCTGAACAATAACCTACTTTAACAACACTTAAAAAGATCATTGCAAAGATTATATCACTGTATAACATACAGCAATTTCGTGTAACATAATTTTTACTCACAGAAGGATAGAAAAATAATTCTGCCTTTTTCTACTATGGCAGAGATCTTAAAATGAAAAGTGAAATTACCATGCTTATTAGTGTACTTAAAAATGCATTTACCTTTGAAAAAGATGTATTTTCGTTTACTACTAAACATAGTAATTTTTTACTTTACTTAGGCAGACATCCTTAATCGGCTATGAAAAGTAGCTCTTTTTATATTTCTCCACAAATTTACATTTTAAACGAGTATTACAATTGTTATAATATTTAATATATTACCTTAGAACAAATATGATTAATATATTATTATTTTAATGTTAGATCTTATCTGAATGGATTTCTTTATACAGTGTAATAATCTTTGCAAATTACGCCCTTTTATCTTGTACCAAGGATTGTTTCCTAGCAGAACGTAAATCCATCCAATTAGTTTTCCTCGATACGTTTTTAACTACCTGACGAATTGAAACCCAATACCGTTCCTTTGAACAGGCGACTTCAGCGATAGAGAAGAGTTCTTTTTCAAATAAAATAATACACGACTGAATAAAGTAATGAAAAGCATAATAAGCAAAGTATTTACAAATTACTCGGTTTATAATCGCCTATACTCGAATCCAGCATAAAAAAAACTTGAAAGAACAAGCGAGAGCATAGGAGGACAAAAGATAGAACGAAAATAATAATAATGAAACTCAAAAGGCTACCCGGGACTATGTTTTCAACTCCCGTCTTAGTCTTTGCGCCTATTATTCATAGATAGATCATATTAAATTATATCATAACGTGACAATTATATACGATCATTTCGAAGGGGGCGTTCATAACGTCTTGTATGAGCAAATTTTGAATACTGAATTGTTAGTCAAAAGTCAAAGCAACCTTGAATATTTAACGTCAGCACGCTGTAAAATAAATAACTTAGAATTCGATTTTCTTACCAACTATAATGATAAACGAGCGAGCATAAATCGTTGTGAAGTAGACTTTCAATCGAGTCATCGTAAAAAGAATTGTCAGTCGCGTTAATTTTATAACTATTTGCATTTTTTCCAAACAAGGGCCATCGTGACTTGATAATTGTCAGTGTAGCTTTTGACAAACAATTTACTTTCAACATTTGTATTGGTTCTGCAATTGTACCGTGCGACCTACACGAGACGTGATGTTAACACAAAAATGTTGACAAATTAGAAGACCTTCATAGTTTTCATTAGAAACAAATGTCAGTGTGTATGTTTGCGTATATGATACGTGATTCATTCACATATGACAAATCCTGCGACCAAGTGATCAATGAACTACATCGCGAAGGAACGAAAATGGTCAATATGTGACACAGGCTGGTTTCAAGGAAATATGAGAATCACTTTATAAAAGAATTGATTTAAATACGAAATAAATATTGAAGAAAGGATTCTTTTTTTAAGAATTAAGAAGAAAGAAGCTAATTTTTGTTATATTTATATGAATTTTCATATTTTTCAATTTTTAACTATTTAAATTTAAAGTTTAATATTAGAATGTTAAACTTTATTCTAAATTACTTTTTACTTCATTTGATTTTTGTTATATTATTATTAATGTTAATATAGTAACAAATGTAAAAAGAAAATAAAAGTTAATTAAGGATATGAAGACATCGGGAAGGAATGAAATATGAATTTATATATCTATTTTTAAATAAAGAGAGACTAATTTTGGTATTATTTTCTGGCAACTCTTTGATTTCAGAAAACTTCCTTGGATGTTTTATTGAATGATTTTAAAAATAATGAAAAATGCATTTTATACACGCAAGTACTTTTGTTTCAAACGAACAGAAATCTATTAAAGCAAATATTTTTACTTCATGATTATTGATTTGACCAATTTGTAAAACAATTTTAAATTGAATTATATTAAATTTTCATAATTTAATAATGAAAATATTTTACATGGCATGTAAAATATAAAAAATGTACAACGAATTGCAAATATTAGTGAAATATGACTATTCAAATAATATAGTTCCTCGTTTTTGAAAATTCAAATAATTAATAAATATGCATATATTATCGTTGTACCAAGCTTAGAGAAATTCGTGAAATATATATCCTTGTTTTCTTATTTGTAAGTTTGCTGTTGTAAAATGTCGTTTAATATTTAATAATGAGGCCAAGAAATATAAATTGCACTTATGATAGTCACAATCACCAGGTTAATTTATTTTCACTTGGCTGCGTGAAAATTTGTTTCACAGAAAGTCAATCGAGTCATCATCCGATGATTTCAGTGGTGAAGAATATAAATAGGGCGTATTCTCATATTTTCAGAACTGTTCTTTAAGACGTAATGATACGCATGATTGAAAGTAATTCATTTCTTAATGTGATATGCATTACTGACGAAGTTACTGGCGAGGGGCATTTATACCAGAAATTAAACTCAAATTTGTAATTTGAGAATCATCAACTGCGCAATAATAAATGATTGTTCATAATCAAAATGAAATGGTTTCCAACACCTTCACCAATAAAAAGCATCAGTTTTGCTTTTAAATTTGAGTTGACGAAAAGATATAAAAAATAACTTTAAATTAATAATTAATATTCACTTTTACTTGTTTTAAAAATCTAAGTATTTTATTTGCAATTAGTTAATTGGATGCATTCAAGAGATTCGTTTAATCAAAGTTTGAATATTTCTAGTCTATTTATTATAGTTCAGTATAAATTTGTCTGAAATTTATAAAAGAAATTAAGAAAAACATTTTGTTCACTTTCGACTATCTATTTATCTTTTCTAGCATGTTTGATAAACAATCCCCATAAAGAATATCCACTAAACGTTTAGAATTTGTGTCAATCGACATTTAGATTTGTGTAAAAGATTATGAATTTTTTTACTGGATACATCTAAAAGTATTCTAATAAATCATGACTCGAAGAAACTATTTAATTTATTATTTACTAGAATACTACCAAATATATTCGGTTCAAATCTTCTCTAGAAATCCAAATGTGACTTATTACAAGTTCATGGGTGCTGAATTGGAAAACTCATTGATAATAAGTAAATAAATAATAATAATGCTGGTCTGGAAACGCGTCTTCTATAATTTGTTTTCTTCAAAATATGCATAACATTGAAAAGCCACGAAAATATATGTATATATGCATGAATATATTTATAATGTGCATATAAAAAACAATGTCAAATATAATTTTTGAGAAAATTGTTTTGATATATACATAAATATGTTTTTCATTTCAATGAATTTATTAGTTTTGGCGGGAAATTTAATGTTCGCCATTATTTTTTATTAAAGCAATTATTAAGCACATTATTGTATTTAAGAACAATACCACATGTCTTCAAGTATAAGCACCTATTATTTTAATGTTAGTATTTCTTCAAAACATGGAGATATTCCAAATGGAACGCGTTAAACAGCCAAATAAATGTACATAGAAAGAGAGTGAAGATGTAGAAGCTCTTTCTGTCTCTATTAGATTGCGCATGTAATCATTTGTATGTAAAATACTATTTTTACGTGTGAAAAGACAGGAGAGCCAATGGTATTCATTGTGCAAGAGTGTAGAAGAGAGGTGCTTTATTTTCGCTCTCTTTCTATTGACGATATAATTTCACTTACATGGCTACTGTGCCTCATGCACTTTATCTGTAATATCTCTGTACCTTAAAAACCATAGGCAGATGAAGTTATGTACATACGTATGTTCTCTAAAATACGATCTATTTTATTTTTTATTTTCTTTAAATATATCTTTCTAAATCTAAATTATAAATATGAAGAAATGAAACATAAATTATAGAAACGCTTGTTTAGACAATTATTAAAATTATTTATTAATATTGAATTTTCCAAACACAAGTTCCACCATTAATACTATTAATGAATATATTGTGATTGTTTACCGAAGATGCTATTTATATATTTTTTGTATATGAAGTAAAAATTTGTTTAAAAATTTAAACCACACAAGTGAGATTGTATTTAACAATAAATAAAAAAATACCTAATAAAAATATGCTAATTATATAGTGACTGTTGTAAGACAAGAGGATTATATTACTTTTAAAACACATTGAGCATTGATACAGTGTGATTTAATGGTAATTTACGTTCATTCAAATATAACACACAACATAAAGACATTTTTGTCATGTTAGCCAAAGCTGCAGCTTCTTCAAGTACGTTTGTTATGTCGTTACTTTCAAATGTGCAAATATAAATGGGATTCAATGATCCCGTCGTTCGCACTCATTCTCTACATTGTGGAAGACGATCATTTATTATAACATTGAAGATTATTATGGCTATATATATTATATAAATATATATTGTATATTAATAGAAATTGAAATACTCGTAATAAAGACATGCCGACGCTTCCTGTGAAGACAATTTGCTTTAAACAAATTACCTTATCCTTTAAAAATCCATGGTGAAAATGAATCTAAATTTTGTGAAATATTTGAAAAAAAATCTGGTAACTACAGATAAGCTCCCATTTTCGTCGGGGCGCAATTGCGCACATGTTTAGCTCATATATATTTTCATTGGTTATTTCTATTATGTTGTTTCGCTTGTAACCTGCCTTAAGGTGATGTATCAAGTCTGTTGTCACGGAGTTAGTATCTTTTATAGTCAAAATTTAATTAATTTATATTTTATGATCTACGGACCACAGCGCTATTCTATGGACACGGGAATATAATTTAATTCGGAAACATATATTTACTGATGAATATTCTCAACGTATTTTGGAATGTGCTGCTTCCTTTCGAGCAGACGACAAAAAATCGCACTTTCCAAAATACGTTGAGAATATTCAACAATATGTATATTTTTATGAATCAAATTATACGCCCGTGTCCATAGAATAGCGCTTCGGTCCGTAAATCATAAAATATAAATTAATTAAATTTTTATTACAAAAGACACTAACTCCGTGACAGCAGACTTGATACATCACCTTAAGCTGTATACAATTATTAATAAATTAAACAAGTTTAAATTTCCCGCCATCGATATTCAGTTATTATTGGTTAAACAGCGAACCGGATATAGCGTTTCAATACAAACAAACGGAACAGTTCCGACGAAAATTTTAAATGAAATCTGACGAAAATGAGAGCAAAACGAAAATGAGAATGGTGAAAATGGGAGCTTATAGTGTACTACTAAGTTAATACCTTATTTTGCCAAATATAATTCAAATTTAACAATTTACGTTCATTTTCTCAAACAAGAAGTAAAAATTAAAATCACATTCGGGAACATAATCTCCCGCGTTAAAATGTCTGAGCAATTCCAGGATACAATAGGGTGCTTACGGGAGCGCATGATTCCGGAATCGATTCCGGAATCTTATGTTCCAAAACATAGGTTGATTTTTCCAATATTTCACATTTAGTAACTTAGACCAACTTATCTATTATTTTAAATCAGGAGAATGCACCACTTGTTCAACAATATTGTTTGAAAGCAGATAAATTGTTGATTAAATAAAATCCTTCTTCATTGCTATGAAACTAGATGAGTTTTAGAATACATGATTCCGGAATCAATTCTGGAATCATGCGCTCCCGTAAGCATCCATAGGTATGGCAGGAACTGCTAGGATATTTGCAACAGAAATTTCCAAAGTAATCCAGGCTGTGCCTGGTTTTATCTGGACAATTCTTGATTATACCCAAGAATTGGGATGTATTTAACCCATTCCCGTTGATGTCATGGCGGCCAAAACACTGACACGCACTATTAAGAATGTGTGCGCACCAATAGTCGTCAGATATTCAGTAAGGACTGTATGTGGATTGGGCGAGCTCGTGAGTCAC
>JABFPN010001327.1:0-30397 GCA_022817305.1 Leptoteleia sp. ZL-2020 | reverse complement strand
GTTAATTGTTTAATATTTAGTTCTAATGTCATTTGATGATAACCTCGAAAATATTATTAATAATATTTATTAATTATTAATTATTCATTTGTAAACAAAACAACGTTGTTGTATGTTCATCCGCAATATAAATTTATTAATTACTTTTCCTTTATTTTAGAGTTCAGAAAAACAAAATAAAGGAAAAGTAATTAATAAATTTATAGCTTTAAATATAGTAGCTTTAAATGTTTATTATTAAGTTTTCTTACTGCTTCTAAACAACTCATTTCCAATTACAAACAAAATCCGGAATTTGTTTGCCTTTTTTTTACCTTCTTGAAGTTATTGCAAATACTGTTTTCACATCTCAAAATTACCGCCCATTCCCACCGGTTATGGAAACTAAACATTTTCTACCTAAACACACTATATGCTACTATTGATACGATTGGCAACTTAAAAATTCCTAGAAAAACGCTATTGCAGCGCAGATTCTGTCCTGCAATAGACACCTCGGAAGCACCCACACAATTATCATGAAAATCTTGCTTTTTGTTTTGTAAATAATCCTTTACCACATTTTTTTTTCTCTGCTTCATGTTCCGGTCCCTTACTTTACCAAAAATGAAACGAAGTAGAATAGATACGGAACTGAAATGAAAACGAGGCGAAACCTTATGGCATACTCGGAAAAGATTTTTACAATATATTACTGATGTTTAATTTCTCTTTTTCAAATTATTATTCAATGAGAAAAAAAAAAAGACAAATCCTCACAAGATATAATTATTATAATGCCACTTCCCGAATACGCCATTAATGTGATGGAAATAGAAATGAAGTGAAATATAAGCGATAGCGAAATTTCATTTTTTAATTAAGCTAAAGCTAGTATTTACATTTTCTTTTGATTTACGAAAATGTGTATGTTTGTCTCACTGACCGGTAGCCAATTTGGAACGTACCTGTAAACAAAAACGTGTTATATGATTTACTAACACGTAATAGTACAATTTTATTTAAAATTTGACAAGTAGTTTTGAGAAGTTCCAAGTAAAAAATAATTGCAAATTAATGGTATTTAATTAATAATTCATTAATATTTTCTTTGCAAAAGAAAGTTTTCAACGTATTAAACTTTATCAACTGAAAGTATCTATACTTGATACATTTTTAACACACTGGAAGCGCTGTTGCTCCGCACTCCACGTCAAAACAAATTTTTGGAGCTTTGTTTTTAATTGTACATATTATTGCATCTGGTCGTAACGAGTATTTTTTTCTTTTTTTGAAATGATTGAAGAACAAGATGAACGTGAAACAATATGCGATTCTGTGGTAAGATTAAATTTTATAGAAATCATTACGAAGCTTTCCGCAGATTTGATCAGCTAAAAAATAATAGAATAATAATTACTGACATTCCTAACCTAATTTCAGAATTCATTGGTCGAAGGATGTCGTTTGCCGGTGAAAATGCATGGCACAGATGACTGGCGTTAGTATTGTTGAAATAATTATTTAAATTATATTAATATGTTGACAAACAAATAAAAATATTAATCTAATTATTTCATTAACATTAATTCAGACTTGTCATTACAACACCAAACTATAAAATATGAATGCATTATGTAAACATACATTCAAATGATTGATAAATCATTTGAAATAATTTTTTTTAATTTAATTTAAAAAAAATATATATTTTTTGTAATTTAATGTTAAAAAAATGTATATATAATTTCAGCACTCGCAGAAATTGTTGGTGTCAAGGACACTTGTGGCAGCAAATTATATTATGTACACTTTGTTGATTGTAAGTATTTATTCCACTTTTCTATCACAACTCTACATATTGAAAATATTATAAAAAATTTAAATTACTAAACTCATATTTATTTGCTCTTAATTAAAATTGCACTTATTATAGTTAATTGTTTATTTGATTTTGATGATAATAAAAACCAAATTAAAATTTTAAACCTGGAATGATAAGTGGAGTAAATTTCTCTCTTACTAGAAAATTTGTGACTAGTTAAATTGATCTTTATGATATAAATTTGCAACTGGTTTATTGTGAATTATACTTAATGCATTATTGTTTAATAAATTTATGACTTTAATACATTTTCAGTTAATAAAAGATTGGATGAATGGGTAACAGAAGATTGTTTGGACACAAGAAAAGTGCAATACCCTCGTCGAGATGGTGCTGCAACTGGTACTGGAGCAGCCACTCCAAAAAAGCAAACACAAAGTCGACCCCCTAGTCCAAGCAGCCTGAACAATGAACCTGTTAACGGTTCGGCGGTTCTTCAGGCTGCTTTACAAAAGAAAATGAATAGAAAGCGCAAAGGAACATTTCCGGAAAGTGAAGACTCTCAGGATGGCATACCTCAAGCGCACCAACCATCCGGGCCAAGGCAAACTGGCTCTTTAGTTGCTCATCACCATGAGGATGTTGTTACGAGAATGAAAAATATTGAGCTTATTGAACTTGGCCGACATCGAATAAAACCATGGTATTTCAGTCCTTATCCGCAAGAAATGGTGAACCTTCCCTGTATATATATATGTGAATTTTGTCTCAAGTACAGAAAGAGTCGAAAATGTCTCGAAAGACATTTGGTCAAATGTAATCTACGTCATCCGCCTGGTAACGAAATTTATCGAAAAGGATCAATATCTTTCTTTGAAATCGATGGCAGAAAAAACAAAAATTATGCACAAAATTTATCTTTACTCGCGAAATTATTCTTAGACCATAAATCACTTTATTATGATACAGATCCATTTTTATTTTACGTGATGACTGATTTTGATAGTAGAGGCTTTCATATAGTAGGGTATTTTTCGAAAGAAAAGGAATCTCAGGAAGATCACAATGTTGCTTGTATTTTAACATTGCCACCGTACCAAAGAAAAGGATATGGAAAGCTGCTAATTGAATTTTCATATGAATTATCCAAATTTGAGGGGAAAACAGGTTCGCCAGAGAAACCACTTTCAGATTTAGGATTATTATCTTATCGAAGTTATTGGGCACATACTATATTGGATATTTTATTGAACGTTAAGCCTGTCATTGAAAATGAAAAACCACAGATTACAATCAACGAAATTTGCGAACTTACATCGATAAAAAAGGATGATGTAATATCAACGTTACAAAATCTGAATCTCATCAATTATTATAAAGGACAATACATTATTATGTTAAATAAGTAAGTTGAATCATATTTTTTAAACTGAAAAGTATTTTTTTCCGTTAATTCGTTTAAGTTTTTAATATTATCTTAAGATAATTGTACTGGCCTTGAAAAACTTGGGGATGGGGAGGGGAGAGATTTATATTAAAATTGTTAATATTTCAGTATAATTTATTTTAATTGGTAAAACTGTACTCTTTTTCTCCATTATTTTCCTTTTCTTTTTTTTAGAAAAATTATCGATCAGCATGCAGCAGCAATGGAGAAAAGAAAGATAAGAATAGACCCAAAATGTTTACACTGGACACCAAAGGATTGGAGTATTAGAGCAAAATGGTGAAAAGTTTCAACGAGGTTCTTACAACAATATATTTCAATTAAATAATTGTTGATAAATGTATAAAATTGATACATTAATATGACGAAATTGTACCTGACTGTGAAAAGCATTGGCCCAGAATACTTCCAAGCACAAAAAAACTTCCACTGTTTTTAAGCTCAGACAAAGCTATTCATTTAAAACAGTGACATTTTTCATTGTTTATTTTATATCAACTATATTTTAATGACTAATAGAGTCATTAATATGTACAGACTGTTCTAAAGATTTAGAATTGTAAATAAATGATTTTATAACAAAATAATATTTGCCCACATTTTCCATGCCCTAAATATAATAAACAAGAAGAATCAACTTCTCGGATTATGAATTCTTAGAATGCGAGAGATTATGTGTACAAGAAATCAAGAGAGATGATGTCCAGGATATTTGTTTATGATTATTCGTTGTTATTCAGGAAAGGGATTGTCCTTCTTTTTTCTTAGGTTATTTGAACTGTTTTGTTTTGATTATATAGAGTTCTAGCAAAACAAGTCAAATGTATTTATGCTCAATATGAAGACACTTTACAATATTTATATTATGGCTTTGAAAAAGTCATAACAATTAAAAATGTATATTCCTTGTGGAAAAGAATGCTGAAAATTCCCAATTTTAGTAGTTTTTCAGTGTTTTTAAATATTTTTCAGAATTTTTCAGCATTCTTCTTCACAAGGGTTATTATAGACAGTATTGCTATAAAATAATAATAAATTATTACTTTATTTTATTTTTATTAATTTAATCTAGGTTATTTATATATTATTTAACATTTCAATTAAAAAATATAGTGGACAATAACGTTTATAAAATAATATCTTTTCCCGGATAAAGTTGTTTTAACAATTGAGGAAAAAGGATGGATAATCGCTTTTCCTGAATAACAACGGATGGCGCTAAAATTAGGTCGATATTGCAGGTCGCTTTACTGGTTATCCTTTTCTCCAGTCTGAACAGCCGGCGAGTGGGTATCGCGAGCGTATATTACGATTATTATTTTATCTAAAGTACACGATTTTCAAATAATACCAGTGAGTTAACTATATATTTGCAAAAAGTAGCATCGATAGCACGTATTCTTTTATCAAATTTTACTCATGTAACCAGCACTTCTCTCTCTGCTTACGTTTCAAAAGGATTTTCGCTTATGCTTTCACGCACAGAAAAATGTACCTGAACATCTCTGTCCTTGCTTGTATAAACAGCATGCATTCCATACAACATTCTGGAAGTCAATTAGCTGTTCTAATTATTGCAAAAAAAAAAACGATAAGAATATGTACGCATCTAATAACTCTTTAAATTCCAATAAAAGAAGTCTTTCTCTCTCCTTCTCTCTCTCTCTCCTATGCTTTCCTGCTTCGATTTCTAACATATTATCAAGTCTATCTGCCACATATACGCCAATACTTAACAGTAGCATTGGATAATTTACGTATGTCAACTCGAGTCTAAACTCAACACAGAAAACATTTCCTAGTAAAGCAAAGTTAATTTACCAACCAGAACATATGGATGGCTTTTTTGGATATGGAAACTGGCTGTGACTAATAAAAAAAAAGAGGAAGAAGGAGGCATTAATGGTTTCATCTCTGCTATGCACTTGAGTAGCTAGAAAACTTATCAAAATAGGGTTTGTTCCTTTTTAAACTGTTTTTCATTGACTGCATAATATTGGTTCTTGGGCTGTAAATGTATTTTGCATCTATAAATGATTTAATAGCTATGTATGCACCAAGGGAGATTCAAATGAAAATCAGCTTGTTTTGTTTAATAGGTAACACAAGATGCAGATTTTTATTAAAACCCTCACGGGTAAAACAATAACCCTAGAGGTTGAGGCTTCTGATACAATTGACATTGTCAAATCTAAAATCCAAGACAAAGAAGGTAAAAATGCACTCCTTCGGTTTCAAGTAAATTTTTATAATTGATTTTAATTGGCATCAATTGTAAAATGTGTTATAAATATAAATCATTTATATTGTTTTACAGTGCATTAAAATTGTTTGCTATTTTTAAAGGAATTCCTCCAGATCAACAACGTTTGATATTTGCTGGTAAACAACTTGAGGATGGCAGGACATTGTCCGATTACAACATTCAGAAGGAATCTACTCTGCACTTGGTGCTTCGCTTGCGAGGTGGCGCAAAAAAGAGGAAGAAGAAGAACTATAGCACGCCGAAAAAAATTAAACACAAGAAGAAGAAGGTCAAGCTTCCAGTATTGAGATTTTACAAAGTACGTGTAAAAGGAAATTAATTTAGTTACAAATAATTCGAAAGAAAATAAAGTTAAGAATTTGTTTTGATTCTTATTTAAAGTCTTTTCACTTGTGGAAAAGAATGCTAAAAGTCCACAAGGTTATTTCATTTGTAATGGTATTAGTATTAATAGCAGTAATTACCTGATAAAAGAATTTCATTAGAATTAACTGAAACAATTGTTTTCCAAAAGGTTGATGAAAATGGGAAAATTCATCGCTTAAGAAGAGAATGCCCATCTGAACAGTGTGGAGCTGGTGTTTTTATGGCAGCCATGGAAGATCGTCATTATTGTGGAAAGTGTGGTTACACACTTGTATTTAATAAACCTGATGAAAGTTAAATTTTTATAACTTTTCATTGCTGTATTATCATTTTTATTATTATTTTGTTATTATTACTATATATATATATTAATAAAACAAACAAATTTCTTATGTTAAATATGTGTAAATAAACAGAAAATTAAACGTAATCTTTTGTAACAACTTCAGAATTTGTAATAAAATTCAGTTAAACTTTTTATCCATATGGGAAACTTTTTACATTTTTTCCTTTCTATCGATTTTATTTACTTTTTAATGACAAATTAAATAAACTTAACTATACACACATTATAAAAGTGTATTATATATAAATACTAATGGAATCTTCTAATATAAATAGATAATAAACTAAAGTTTTTAATTTAAAGACAAATGTATTTTTTGGAATAAAAAATATGAATTTTACCTTGATTTAATGCACAGAGGTCATTTACAAAAACACAACTGGGATCCTGAAACAAACAAAAATAAAATACAAACAAATTATATTTACGAGGGTACAGTACAAATAAATGCATTCATATGATTTATAATTTTTATTTCTAATATTGAAAAAAATGTTAACAATTTTTAAAATGTTTGTGCAGTTTATTATTTCTTATATAATAAATATAATTTTAAAGGTAACATACAATTAAAAAAAGTCAATTCATTGTATACACAATAAATGTTAATTGGGTATAACTTTTCATTAATAATATATATATTTATATATATATTTATATTCTACTTTCACATTAGTACAATGAACATATTAAAAAAAATTAATCATACAAACATTGCAGCATGTAATTAATACATTAACAACTTTTACTTTGCAAACAGAAATAATAATTAAGAAATAAATAAAATAATTAAAAAAAGAGAAAGAAAAAATAAATCACAGTAAACACATTAAATTAAATATGCTTACAACGTTGTACGTGGAGAAAAATGTTTGAGTAAATTTTGTTTAATTTTGTTTGTTTAGAAAAAAAATTCTAATCAAAAATTTTACTGGGCTATAAAATTTAACATTAAAACTTTACAAGTCGTTTATTAAAGTATTTTTAATAAACTTAATGTACATTTTACTACCAAAATAGTAATAATTCGAAACTGATAGATAATTTAGACATTGAACTTATAAGGTTGCAATATTATAATGTAAAATAAAAATTACCTAAACATTTTACCCAATGTAACGAATCCATGCTTGGCTTAATAAAATCGTCAGTTATGTAAACTTAATAAAATAAATTAAAATGCCATACAATTTACCTTATAAAAATCACGCCATAAAAAATTCATATTTTTTCTATCATTAGCAATACTTAAAAAGCATCTGTTTCCTCGTAGATAATAGCAAAAATTCACTTTATGGTATTCGCAAGCTCAGCAGCCAAAAGTTTTACCATCTAAGATGAAACAGAATTTCTTTGTATCTGAATTAAGATTTCTTTTAACTAAAATGTTCATAATTTGTCTGTATGTTTTTAATAAAGTTAAAAATTTTTTTGCTGTTAAAATATTTTAATTTATGCTTAAAAATCTTATGTTACAAGTCGATAATTTTAATTATGAATTTCATATTTCATATAAAATATCAAAATTTCATTTGATTATTTTAATGATAATGCATTTCAGAGCAGATAAGATCTTTTAAGATCTTCTGTTTCACCTTTGTAGAAAAACTTGTTCAGTAGGAAAAATACTTCCTTGTCGGTCTAACAGTATTACTTCGATACCTGGAGAAATTTTTAAGTACAACATTTATCATGATAATATATATATATTATATTGTAAAGTTGAATTGGATCTTCAACTGCAATCAGAAATATCAGCGACAAAGTACAAGTACATCGAAATGATTTCGCGTATTTCAAATACTAAGGGGTTACTTTTTTTTGTGAATTTATATACAATAAATACATTTAGACTCTCTCGCACTCTAACGTAACTATATATTAGTGAAAAAATAATCCTGCTTTGGCCATAATCTGCGAACTCGTGACATTCTAACACACTTCGTCTGTATAATTGTTATTTCGAATATACACTTATCTACAGTACAATTCAAATTTATTTCTTAAACGGATGATAAACTGTTACATTTGTACAACATTAAGAAACTAAGGAAATAACATTCGACACAATTGTGCTAATTAAATTAACGTGAATATCATAATATAACACGAATTAAAAACATTCAATTATTTTAAATGAGATTTTTATCACCATTAAAAGGAATTATAAACAAATATGTTAAACAAGGAATAATTATTAGAAACAAAGAATATTAAAAGATACGAGAAGGTAAAAGTTGAAATAAATTCGTTTACGAGTTTTGCATGCACGATTCATTTCATAAACGTCTAAAATAATGTACTCCCTCGATGAAAAAATACGCTGCTTTATTCTCTTACAAAAATATTTTGAAGGGTAATCAATTTTACTAAACAGTTCGATTTATATACTGAGGTGTAAGAATACCCACAATTCTCTAAATCTGACTATATTTATTAAATATTACGACAATGATAAATATAAAAATTAACATTAAATAAATATCTACGTTAGGAAAAATAAATATGCAAATAAATTATATGGTAATGTTTAAATTAAAAACATTATATTAACAGTTTGACGCGGAAAATGCGTATACTTTTACGAAGTAGTATTTTAGAAAATTATGGAATGATTCACACGCAGTTTTGAATTATTATCAAATGCACAATTCAGTGGATTTGACAAGAAGCCTTAGGTCCAAGCATCAACATTCGATGCTCGAGATTCAATTCTTATTCGGCGCTATGCAGCCCTTTCACAAACTTAACTTAAACTCCGTTTTCTACATTAGCTTATCCCAGGTAGGGTTGATATTTACAAGTTAGTATAAGCGTTTATCAAACTTCACTTAGTATCGTTAATATAATAAAAGATTGCGAGGACGAATCGATTGATCTTTGATCGACTCGTTACCAACAATCAATCGATCAAACGTGTAGCTCGACTATAATACTTATGATAACTGATGTATTTTCATTTATTCTTATGTTCGTTCAGGACTGGCAAATACATCTTCACTGTCGTCGAATAATTAATCCAAGTAAGGATAACTTTATCAATATATTTTTCGTCTGTCTATTTTACACATAAAAATAGATGCCATTGGTTTTTTCGTATACAGTTAAAGAAAGTTTAAAAATGTATGTACAAATATCGTAATTTCAAATGAATTCTACATAATAAAAGCGGGATGCTTCTTACATTGTTAAGATGAAGCTATTGAATATTTTTTGTAACACAAGCGAGAAAATAGGTAAAAAAACTTGGTAAAGAATTTGTTTTTCCTCCTTTTTTAGGCTTGCAAGTTGTTATTTTTTGCATTTGTTACAAAAAACATTTCTTGCAACTCGAGTCGAATGTGATTTTCAATTCGTGTGATTACAAACACAAACTATTCACACGAATTGTTAATCACATTCGAGCCGAGTTGCACGAGTACTATTATTAACTATTCTCTGAATCTGATTAATGTTCTTTTAAAACTACAACACACATTATTTTTGTATTCTTTTGACCGCATACGAAAAGACAAGCTAATTTTATTTCACGTGCAAAAACCCTTTTCCTATTAATAACTATCAATTATAGCATCGATTATCAACCATCTCTTTTCGACCTGCAATGCATTATCGTAATACTGCTTTGTAAAATAAATAAATTCCATTTGTCGATGTAGATATTCAGTTTCATAATCTCAATATGAAAATACTACGAAAAGAAAATCGCTGATATCCGGTTAACATAGGATACATCCAGTCCTGAGTTCGAAAACGTTATTAGATTTGTTATATATATATATATATATATATATATATAAATCAGATTCATGAAAAGCGGCATTCGGAATGTCTACTCAAAGGCACAGTTAACAAGGAAAAAAAATTAGCGAAAAGTAAAAGAGAAACAATGGATTTAATGAAATAAAACGTTTTAACTTTATAAAATGTAAATATTGTAATTGTTTTTAATTTTATTAAAATTAAAAACGTTTTATTCTTCGGTTTATTCGCACAGAAAAGAAGCAATTCATGTTTCATTGTTTTGAATAATTCCATGTAATGAACAGTCAGTGCCGCGTTGTCTAGCAACAAGATTTGTACAGTCGACCATTATAAAATTAAACCTAAGGACGGATAACAGAAAATAAATGGCCCAATTGAAAATGTTCAGCCGATCTTTTTGTCTCGTGGTAAAAAGAACGACACGGTGTCGTGCGGGATACGTAATATTTAACGTTACGCTATTTGTATCGGGGACTGTCCGGTGGCGTTACTTGTGCCATCCCCTTGTGCTTCGGACCCGACTTGAATGACATCTTCTTTACAGGTCGCGGCGATATCCCGTGAAACGTTGCGCTCTCTTGCGTCTCGCTGCTGAACCAAACTCGACTCCCATCAGAAACTAAAAAGATATTTAACTTCAATGATATTATTAATTATGTAAATTAAAAGAGAAGTTATTATTTTAAGGTAGTTCTCATTAATAAGGCTAATTTTTAAATTAGTTAACATGTAACCTAATTTAGTTATTAAAACTATTTTACTTGTTAAAAACAAACGATATAAATGAAGATTAAAAATTTTAAAATAAATTCTTGATATGAAAGTTAGATTAATAATCATTTACACCAATATTTACAATTGTAACAACAATTTCGTAAACTAATGATTCGATTCAATCACATACTTTGCTTAACAATTTGTACCAATTTTAATTTAATTTTAAATTGTCATATATGAAATATGACCTACATTTTATGAGCTAACTTTAAGTGTACAAATTTAAGGCGATTCTATCACTAATGTAAAAAGATGAAAAGTTTATTTCTGTATCTAAAATATTATAATAGATGTAAACTTTAACAAACAATATTAATGGCATGTCATAAAAACAAATACAGATTACCACATATTTATTAAATTATTAATTGCGAAAAAATGTCTAGCGCAACTTTGTAAACTACTCTGTTCAAAGTACTCTTATATCTCAATTAGACTAACTATAGATTAAGTATTTGAATAAATACGTACAAAATTGAATATTTTCAATATTTCTAATAATTTTCAACTACTTTTTTCATATGAAATTAAAATTATTTTCTTAAATTGTAAAGTCTAACAGATTTTAAGCTCGTTAAATAAAATTTGTTGACATGCTTACCATGACAGAATCTCCTTAACGGTTGTTCAAACCAAAAGATCATGAGTACAAGAAAATAATTATAACTCGATTTGAAAAGAAGATAAAATAATTGTTCCATTCTACAAATCGCTATATATTTTAACTTTATATATTTACTTTTAGAAAAATTATCAAGTGGAAAAATGATGCAATAAATAAAATACTTTTTTATTGATTAACTTTGCGAGTAAAATTATTTGAAATGTGGAATAAAACTCATTTTATTATCACAGACATCAGAACTACCTTAAATGTAATATTCAATTGTTTTTATTGATTTTAAAGAATTGGTAAAAGTTCTGAAAAACAAAGAGAAGATGCTCGTTCGAAGTATCTTTCGAAAAGAAGTTTGTATTGTAAGTGAAGATAAAAAAGTTACAATACATAGAGTAAAGCTATATCTAGGGTAAAAACATAGAATGGAAGTATTACCTCGAAACAGATTTTGTAAGACTGTCAAAAGAAAACACATTTCAGAGATTTTGGATCACAGAAAACAAAGAAAAGCAATATGGATGTCCATCGAACAGATGACGATGATGGTGATGATAGTGAGCCAATCATCGATTTACACAATAAAGACTTACATAGTAATTAATTGATAAAATTAAAGACAATCTGAAAAAAATTGATTCGCGTGTGAACGCGACGCAGAAAGTGATATCATTATATGTTTGTTTCGATCAAAGAGTGTGACCAGTTTACGGCAAAAGCAACATGAGATAAAAAATGTGGAATGTACGAAAGAGGCAATAATAATTGTCTAATATTTCCTTTATAATTTCAATACCTCTGTTGGCGCGATTATCGCTACTAGCTGTGGACGAATTACGAAGTCCAGGCCTGCCATGGTGTGAATCGATAAGAGCCGCAGCTAAGTTAGAAGAGGCTGTTGATTGCACACTCGTAGTTGAACCTGGTTTTAAAATTTCTAATTACAAACAATTATTTTATCTCTTTTTCGTCGAATTTAATTTTCATTTCAATGCCCCTAATTTATGTTCTTTAATAAATAAAAATGTTACGAAAGATATTTCTATTTTAAATCATTTATCATTACTAACGTGTAAATAAAATTCTTTACTAACCCGAAATCGAGGAAGCACAGCTGAAAGGACTCTGTGGTTGAACCGGAGAATATACTTTGGCTGCGAATTGTTCAAAAGTCGTGGCTTCTTTATGATTTCTCATGATTGTATCTATTGAACGAGCTCTTTCTTCATAACTGTAATATTAAAAATTGGGATAATTTAACGATAATTTTCTTATGAATTTGCCAAATCTTCACAAAGAAAACAAATTCTTTATAGTATTATAATAAAATACACACTAGTGCTGGTATAAACTGAGTGTGGAACGTTTGGCTCGACTAGCTGAGAGGGCAGTTGCTCTGACCAATCCGGGTAAAATATCATCATGAACGATGCATTCATTAAATAATGGACCGAAGAATGGTATCTCAGACTTCCTCGATACTTGAACTCTGTACAGTTTATTCGGTAGAGGATATATCACAATTAGGACATCGCAAAATTCTGTCGGTATAATATCACGACGGTAATCACGCCAGTGTTCTGACCACACGATATGAATTTCGTCATTTCCCAAGTGTTTCGTCTATAAATTTATGAATTAACGTTACAAAATACATGAATGGTATCAATTTGTTGCATTTAAAAAATAAACAAGAAATATCACCTTCTGCAATAAACTTTCAGGACTGTCCGAAGGCATTCTGGTAGCTACATGAAAAATTATTTCCGTGAAAGAAGTAGCAAAATACGGTGCAGTAACGCCAGTGGACTTGCCAGGCATGAGACCACCAAGAAAACCTGTGTGAGACTCGAGCTCCACCTCCCAAGCGAGTCGAGCGACAAAGCTCTCGTACTCCTTGCTGGCGGTCACGTTGTTTAAAATTGAATTTTTGTCCTCTTGACCTTGACTCACGTATATTACCGCCATTTTATGAGTCTCGCGCGAACGTTGACTGTCCAAATTTCTCAATTCCCGCAGCAGTTTTTCATTCTTCTCTAGGAGATGCAGTTTACGACGTTGCTCCCAACCTGACAATCCCAGGTGAGAGAAAAGAAGACGGCAGTGATGAAATGGAGCAGGCGGGGGGCGACACCTCGGTGGATTTACAGCGGCTGCGCACATGCTGGAACCAAAATTACTATTGATTAAATTGATAAATTTGCTATGTTTCTCAAAATTTAATCAAGAGTTTCAATTTGAATCCGAGATTACTTTATTATACACAAAATATTAGTTTTTTTTTTTTTTTCAGTAGAGAAAATTACAAGTACCTGATATGTTGACTCCAGGTGTTTACATGTTCTCTTTCAGCATTTCGCTGATTCAGAATAGTAGCAATTGTATCGCTTTCTAAGTATTGACCTTGCGGTGGACTTGCTGGAGAATTTAAAGACACTTCTGGATTTGTTAAGACTTCAGGACTAGTATGGCCTATGTATTGCAATAACTATAAACAGAAGCCATAAAAATATTATTATTATTATCATTAGTCAACCTTTAACATAAAAATATTTATAAATGTAAATAATAATTGAAAATAAAAAGTTAAATGAAAAAAAGAAAATTTACATCATCTAAATTATCCATGTCACTGGCTGCGTTTGTAAAAGTTGGCAAAATGTGTGGTTCACGGTGTCGCATAGTATGCCTTGGTGGGGAACTTTGCGTTGGTAATACACTGCAAAGATCTTTCTCCATTTTAGATCCCCATTCTATAAATAACATAAATATTAATGTTTCAGTTATGGTCTTATTTTTTCGTTTCATAATATGAAAATAACGAAATATAATCAATCATCGATTCGATTTTATTTTGCAGCAATTAAAAGTTAACTGCTATTGCAGCCTAATTATATACATTATATATCGTACCAGATTTATTGCATGACAAAAAAACATCGTCATCAAGGCTAGGCTGGTTGTACAAAATGGAACTATCCCATGACGCCTTGCCCGCTAAATCCCTCAACAATACCCGGACAATAGATGGTGCTGTGGTAAGTCCCGCAGTAACGCCACCTCCCGGGGCATCCAACGTATCTAACTCGATTAGTGACATTACAATGGAATTGGAGAGCATAAGTAGCTGAATATTTGGTGCTTGAAATATTGCCGAGGATAACTCATCACCGTCGATGTCCGGTACATCGTCCAGTTCAACCACCATGGAAGATAGCCTAGCAGCCCCAATTCCCATCGGAAAATGTCCCAGATGATTCACCAGGTGCATTAACACCATCTTCGCGGCCAGCTGAATCGAAACGATATTACCACGCCTCGGAGACTTTCGCACTTCGTCCGTCAAATTGTCCAAACTTATATCAGGATCAAAATCGTCGAACTCGTGTTGGTGACTTTTTGCAGTTTCTTGAATGTTTTTCCCAGTTTTATTTTGAATGATATTGTCCAAAACCTTCAAGCATGGATATTATTTGATTAATATTCCATTAATTAGTTGAATCTTTGATATTTAGTTTCATGTTGGGTATACTAATATGTAATGAACTGAAGAATGAATAGTTTTTAAAATGAAACAAAAAATGTTTACAAACACTTGGAAATTCACGTAAAATGTAAAAACAAATAGTTTTGTGTTTTAAAAACGTCTTGTCCTTCAGTTACATTATTAATATTTTTATTTATTATTAAAAAAATATTAAAAGTAATGGAGCTTAATAACTGATGATATTCACCGTAAATAAAGTCAACAATAAAGGTTTTCCTTGGAACACTCGTAAAAGTACAGTAGGACCTAAATGCATTGCCCATTCTCCCAAACAGAAGAGCATGGAAATCGTCAAAGCACTGTGCTTTTCTTGAATCGTTGTTTGGCCGAGAGTTTCGGACAGATTCTGTTAAAAATTGCCAATTAATTTATTTAAATATAAATAATTATAATATCATTACTATAATTATAATGTTAATAAAATATTAATAATAAATAATTATACGTTTATTTTAGAAATAAAAAATTATACTACAATTAAGTACCTGAATTATTTTAGCTGGCACATTAGGATACAATTCCATTAAGACGTCAGCTTTATCACATAACAATTGAAGACAGTCGCAAGCTACTTGAGCCACTGTTGCATGTCTTGCCTACAATTCATATACACGTTCAATAATATATAAATAATGTACAAGTATTGCTGTAGAAAAGTTATGAAAATGAAAACTTTAAATGATCAGTCTTTTCTACACTGTTATATTTAATAGTATAAATTGTGATTAAAATATATTAACATGAACTTCATGAAATCGATAATTATGATAATAATATTTTTGATTGTTATAAAGTAAGTAAATATTATAAGAAAGATGTACACAAGCACACATAAGTTAATATTAAAGTACAATACATTTTAATAAAGCTAATAATTATAAGCATATTAACAACGACATAAAGAAAAGCATCTTGTCACAAACACAAAAATGTACAGGAACATGCGCTTCTGCTTACGAATATCAAACGACGAAGGTCACCTGCGACACATTAGACACTGAAAAGAAAAGAACAATAAAGCGAGTGTTTCCATTGAACTATGATTTATACCTGAAACCGTAGATAAAAGTGGAACTTATTCTTGCGTCGAAGCCACTGTCTAGTCAGCTGTTTTTCCGATCCAGTGGTACACTAATCATACTAATTCTTTAGCAACACAAACCTAACACCTTTAGCTCAATGCCAAAATACCCACATGCACTGTATAATTTGTTACTTAATAAGTACATAATTAAAAATAAATAAATAAAATTGCTTATCTACCAATGAATGTACAACGAGCAAATAATGTAAAAAAATGAAATAAAATAGACAATATTACATAAATTAATTAATTAAATAAATGATTTACAAAATTGTTCAATAATGAATAAAGCAATTGTATTATTTTCAAGATTCTTACCCTTAATGCTAAAAGAAGTACCAAAATGGCTTCGGGAATCGTTCGGTGCGATGATTTATTCGACAATTCTCGATATACGAACATCGCAATACTTGATAATGCAATGCACCTCGCGACTCCCGTCGGTTCTCTGCGAGAACTTCGCATTAAAATTGCAACTATATGGTCCTGTAATTATATAACTAAATTATTAATTTCCTAATAGAATAAAATATATTTTTTTAATAATTAGTTAATTTAAATATTAGAATCTCGTTATGTACAATTGAGACATTAATGTAAACTCTGCAGAAATCATAAGAGCAAAATATTAAATAATTTTATTATCATAATTTATTAACATCCACACTTGAAACGTGCACAGTACAAAACATAATCTTTATTAACACAATTTCAATGTTAGCACTATAAAATTACTTTTCTAACTGATTACATTTTTTTGAAATTAATATAATAAACATAGTGTATAATCTATTATTTAATTAAACATGATTCTAAATGCAACCTAGAATACAATAATTGAATTAATACCTTCGCATAAGGACAATTCGTTGTAACAATTCTTGATTCGTTTGGTTGTAAAACCGGCAATTTTGCCATTGTCATTGGTAAAGATAAAAGAGATCCGAGAATTGAAACAGCTTCTGTTCGTGGGGCCTAAATTACATGAAAAATATTCATGTAAATTTTAACAATTATATGAACACAAAATAATTATTCGCAATATTACTATCAATTAATTATTATTTGGACACTTACTTCAATATCCTGACTGCTCAAAATGATATTAGCAACTTGAATGTAATCAAGAATTAAAAGACTTGAACCAGGTAGGTTTAGACTGAAAAGTCTAGGACCAGTATTTTGGACGATTGTATACAAAACTTTGGTGTCATTTCCACAGATGCTATTATGAATGGCATGATAAAACAGGGTCAAATGCTGTTTTGGCAGATTAATATCTAATGGCTGGACTGTCAGCATACAAATGAGACGATATGCAGCTAATTTGCCAACTTCGTATTGTTGAGAAAGTTGAATTGCCTGGACAAGAAATATTTCTTCAAGTATTTTTCTTTTTAAACGAAAAGGAAACTCCAAATCAGAAATGAAATGACAGTAGAGTAAGAATGAGACAAAGATTTTCAATTAAAATTGAAAATTTTCAATTACCTTGAAACACCAAGGTGCAATAACAGTCAAAGGTGGTATCAATTCTGGTGCTTGAGGTGTGACTTGATTATCCCCAGAGACTCCTTGATTTAATCGAATCTAAGGATAAAGTTATACATTTTCATTTAGTATAATAATAAAATAAATAAAAAAATTAATTAAAATAAATATTCATTTAATTTAAAGATTAATAAAAAATAATGCATTTGTAATTTAAGTTATCAACTAACTTTGATTAAAGTTTGCGTGAGTTTAACGAGATATTCCATGACTTGACCATGTAGTTGCGGATCTTGAATGTTGTTTACATCTCCGAGTGCCGAAAGCATCCGTCGCCATAAAACAACAGCAACATCCGGAAGCCAACCTCGCATCCCACCACCTGCCATTACTGATCGTCTCTCTGATGCATCGTTAGTATCTGAATATATTCATTTTCATTTTTAAGTGTAAGATATTCATATCAACATTCAATTTAATGATTACTCATAATACAGGGAAATATGTCATACAGTTCTCAAACAATGATAATGATAAATTAAAACAAATTGAAAAGGAAAATAATACCACTGTTAAACTGACGTTATAAATAATGTACAATAATGTAAAATAATGAACACCTAACTGGCTAGGTTATTAAATTTATGAAGTACTTATAGACTCGGTGTAATTGAAAAATTGTTAAACTGTTGTTTAGTTTTCCCTATATTAAAGAGAAACATAAAAAATAGAGATATTTATTATATAATATATAAAATGTGCTGTTTGGTTAATATAAATCGTTGAAGAAAAATAAATGAAAGACGTAAATAATATGAAAACACTGAATATAAATTTTGCAATTAATCTGACGAGAGCTCGCAACTTACCAATGCTGCTGCCATCTATATTTTCAATTTGAATGGGACTGTCCTTATTGCTATCTACGCCGCTGCTCGGCGTCGGCGACGGACACCGAGGTGATGGTGACTCGCTGTCCATCACCACAACACTATCCAATGACTTGGAACGTCGATTAAACAACAATCTTTTATTACTTGCCGAACTATCATTCGAGGTTGATAAAATCCTCGCCATGTCTCGCTCTATCGAGTGGGGCAAAACTGCATGCGGGATGAAAAAGTGTTGACAACGTCAAAACATTTTATTAATTACAATATAATTGAAAAGAAATACAAACATTAATCACTCCTTAAAGGCACCAAAAACACAATAACAAGTAAATGGGACTGAGGAATAAAATGTTTTCGTATGTAAGACGTTAAAGAAATTTTTATTGTCATTTGATTTAAAATATATGTTTATGTTTTTTTTTGTTTTTATGTTTACTCATTCGTACTTTATCTTAATTAAAAATGTTAATTGCTTTCATCTTCATTTTGAGATTTTTTCATTCTTCAGTTCCATGAATATTTAAAGATCTTGCGGAAAATATGTTACAAATAACAAGAAATATGTTTTAAATTTGTTTGTTAATCAAATAGTAAGAGATATAAAAAATAATATAACATTTAAGTATGGCTTTTATTATTGATTCAATGATTGAAGAAGAAATGTTTACCAGGAATCTCAGGGTGTGCGGTTCCCGTTCTACTTCTGTGACTTTTCGCTCTCAACTTTCCCTGATAAAGAGAATTGTCGCTAACACTTCGAGGCAAATGACGATTCTTACGCAGCTCTCGAAATGGATGGTCTAAAAATGAACGAGGTTCACGTGATATAAGTAGTTAAAAACATTATTTTCATTGAGAAAATAAATGTAAAATTTATTTTATTTATAAAAAGCTATGTAATAACATTCGAAGGAATGAAAAATTATGCAACAGTGATAAAACTGAATAGACGTCAGCGGAAATAATAGTTTTAGATAATTCAGTTTCGATATTACTGTAATGTAAAATTAAAGAAACAAGTCGATGATTTGCATTTATTCAAATATATTTATCTTTAATTAAGATAGCACAATACTTATTTATTAAATTAATGTATTCTTAAATTTTATTTATAAAATTGTCTTGTTATAAATAATACAAGTTATTTATATACAAAATTAATTTTTAATTTATGTTCTATAAATGCATATAATTATATTCGTTTTATTAAAGTCTTCTTCAATTAAAAATTTATTTATATTATTTAAAATATTAAGCTATATCAAAGGATGAATTAGCATCTTTTTTAGTTTAGACTTATTGACTTATTGATTCATTGATTGGCGCTTGTATTTTGACATTTGTGCATGAATAATCGCAAAAATAGTGTGAATATATAAATATGTAATTGGAGAAGCAATGAATATAGCGCAGCTTCTTATCTGTACACTCATTTTGTCGGAATACGACGCAACCAATAAATAAATATAAATTATATGTACCAACTACGCTGTCTTTTGTTGATTGAATCGTTCCCTGATCTATATTTCGTGGTGGTTGAACACTTCCCGTAGAAGCTGCACGGCCCCCACCACCTCTTCTCTTTTTTGATTTCTGTTCGCTCAGTCTATCTAATGGCAAATCATTTAGATCCAAATTGTACACGTGTCTGGCTAGTACCCTCGTTAATGTATCCAATGTTTTCTAAAGTTCGTGTTATAAAAAGTACAATAATAATGGTTATGATTATTATTATAATAATGAATCATAATAATAATAATCATACTCACAGTCCATTCTCGAATCAATTCTTCCCACTGTGTTAGTGAAGTCAAAACTTGTAGAAACTGATCCCACAATTGCGTTGAAATAACAACATTTAAATTTGCTTTTATCCATGTAACAATCAAAGTCTGAAAAATAGCCGGAGCTAACTTCTTTCCTATGCTCTCTTGTTGTTTTTTCTTTACATTTGTTTCTCCAAGCACAAGTGACGTAATTTGTAACAAAACCCTACAAATTATATTCAAACAATTGGTTGTTTATACTTCAACATTAAAATTGTAGTTACAATAAAATATTTTAGAATGAAAAAATCAAACATTACAAAACACAATCGCTTAAATTAAAAGAACCAATATTCTTGTAATACAAAAATTCACCTAAGCAGTTGTTCCCACGTTGCAGGTTCTAATCTTGTATGCATAACAACATATCTATAAACATTGAGAACACGCTTACAACTGTCAGTCTGCTCCTCATAAAGTGCCGGGGTTACATTAAAACCGGGACTTTCAAGAAAAAATACATTTGAAGCTTGAGTGATAAAAACTTGCAATACATTTTGCAAACCTGCGCGCACAAACAAATTTTCTCGATGGATAGCTCCCAAATATGAATCATTTCTTAATCGATTTAGTCTGTAACTTTCTTGCGGACTCTTTTCATTTTCCATACTCTCGCGCTTTTGGTTATCTTCATCTTTCTCTTTCTGACACTCCAATGGTTCCAACATGAACGGTGGAAGTTCCTAAACAGTTTTGTTATAAATATATTTAATATTTAAAATGGCAAATGCAACCAGTATTTATTTACAAATACTGACGTTTATATTATTTTATTCGTCTTACATTGGTTTGGATCCAGTCCTTGTAAGCGCCAATAGCTTTCCTAATAGCTCCGGCATGAGTAAAATCCAGTAAAAAAGCCTGTCTATATACTTCGTGTATAAAATTTACATTATCCCGGTTTCCATACAACACTTCTCGAACCAGTGCAACAGCGCTAACAGCGCTGTCTTCGTAACTCGAATTTTCTTGGGATATGGAGATCTCAGGGGAAAGTAAACTTGAATCATTCTGAGAGACGGATACGCGACGTAATTCTCCATCCGCGCCTTCTTCGCTCGAAATGGTACTAGATTAAAATTTAAAAATGTTTATCATTGTAATAGAAGCAAGTGAAGATTAAGAATATTTGTTATCGTACAATATAATAAAAGTTGTACTCAATTATAAGTAAATAATAAGTATAATTAATAATACCTTTGAGAAAGATGTGAAAAAGGTCCGTCCTTTTTTACATGAGTGAAACTTGCGAGCCATTTAATAAGAACGACTTTGCAAAGTACATAATTGTCATTGTTTTGATTTGCCGGTTTGCGCATCGTAGGTAACTCCAAATTTGGTTTGTACAATGAAAAGTTGTCGTTGAAATCCGGACAGATCCAACGCAAATATGTAGCTTTAAACCGTTCCAACAAGAATTGAAATGATTTATACTGCCTTGTGCTTTTATCCCTCCATTCTATTTTAACTACCTACAATAAATATTGTACCAAAGAATCACCTTCATCTTATCGTAATGTGTACTTATTCATTTACATGACATTCTTATAATAATCCTTTACTATGTTTATAATATAATACCTGCGTCACCATAAATTCAAGCAGAGCTTCCAAAAAACGAATAGTTTCATTGTCAAGTGGTTTTTCGCCGCTCTGAGGTGGTAAGATGGGTCCAATCTCGACAGGGCTAATCGGACCTGATGATAAGGTAACATCTTGGGCAAGACTCTGATTGTATCGCTCCTCTGAATCGCGTTTTTCTGTTTTCTCATCGTAACTCACACTTTTCATAGGTCGGTCTCTTTTGCCATCAGTCTTTTTATCTGTTCTGTATGGCGATGGTTGACGTGGTGGGAAACCAGGCACAAGACTCGTGAACATTTGGTGGATATGTTCGGGTGCATTGTCCCCTAGCGCTTGGTACCAAAGTATAAAATATCTGCAGAAATAGTGACAATTATATTACAGTAATTTCTATTTTTGCTGCTATTAAATTATCAGAAATTTATTAAATAAATCTTTTTCGCAGAAAAGAAACTTACTTTGTTTATAAACTTCATTTTTGTTTTAGTTATATTTTTGTTACATTTTTATGAACAATTGTACTGACCTTATAGCCTGCCTTCGAAGTTTCCAACTGTTGCCAGGGTGCAACAATTTGTTCAAAATCCTGGCCACACTGTGACACTGCCATCTTCGATTGAGCAACTCAGGAAGCAAAGTTAAAACTTTTTCAAAAAGGTGAAGTACTTGTTCCAGTTCCTCCCTGTGAGCCTTGTGAACTAAAAAAACATTTATTTTTATTCTTCATTAATAAATAGTATAGTATTTGAAACAAATTTATGAAATAATATACGTATACATTAAATAAGCACATATGTACAAACATTCACTTTTATAAAAGTATTTTACTATTTTATACTTATTAAAATAAAACCCTTTTACTAATATTTTTTTAATTATAAATTATTATTATTATATTATTTAATACTTGTGTTTTGCTATAATACTATTGTAATTAAGTGAAAAGCAGGATTTGAATATTTACAAATGTTACTCACCAAGATGAAAGGATAGTTCTGTTCGCATGGAATGGCATTAGAAAAGCATAAAAAATCACATCATTGTATTAATACACGGATACATACAAATTAGTTCGCATGGTTTTTGTTAGAAATGGTTGGAAATATGATTACAGCATTAATTAATGCAAATTGCAATTCATTAAAAGTACTATGTACACAACATTGTATGTGTTTTGAGTTTAACATCTTCCTAAGTCTTACCTCTTTGACGCAGATTGCCTTCTGCTGTCACAAAACAGTCATAGAGTATGAAATAAATGTGACTAAAGTTACCCTCGAAAAAGCCCTTTGCTTCGTCCACATCGACATTATCTAAAATCATTGAACATAACATTTCAATTTATGAAACACAAAAATTGCAATCTCTGTCGTAATAAAAATAAAAAAGTCGTTCCACTTGTGGTTTTACATAAGAAAGTTTTATTTTATTGCATAATAATTATTTACCCTGATCTGCATTGATGCAGAAATATTTTATTTTTTCTTTAGTAATGAATAATAATTATTTGAATAATATAGTTGGCATTGTTTTCATTTACATTAATTTTGACAAGAATAAGGAACAGTGTACATGACATTTTGATATAATGGAAACATGCTCTGGGATAAATAAGAGTTAGCTATGAAATATGTATTCTTAACTTTATTTCAGGCCAAAATAATCTCAAAATGAAAATAGATACACGTGTAATAGTGTAACATTATCTGTAGTTGGAGGCCGCAATGATTTTATGAAGTGATCGTTTGGTGTAGTGATTAGAAACTGATTCATATAACATTGTGCAACTGAAAAGTAGCAGTATATATTTTTAATGTTTAACAATTGTAAAAATACATTGTATATGCAAATACAGAGACAAAATAAAAATAACTTTAAGAAAATAATTAATTAATTAATTATATTAAAATTTTATTTTTATTTTTGAAAAATCTATTACATATATCTTTTTATGTCCTTGAAAATATAAATGATCCTTTTGTTAAACTTTTTAAATTAATAGGCAACATTACGAATGTATATAAAATTTTAAAATCTATCTACAAAATTCTTAAATCTTGTTAAACATTAACTTGAACTGAAAATATTTAACAAAAAAAAAGCAATATCTTCAGCATGTCAATTCAGTTACATGTATTATACTACAGGTATGACAGTATTATTATATAATGATGCATTGTTTCTAAGAAGTTTGCTTTGTAAAGTTAATCAATGAAGTGTGATATTTATAGTTAATTAATAATTTATATAAAACTGTACTGAGATTTACAAAAAAAAAAAAAAATATATATATATACAATTTATTTACATTATGAAATAGGTAATTGCCTAATATACTTTTTTGTGTTTGGATGTTTAATTTTATATATTAAAAATGTAAACATAATATAAAGGAATAAACATTTATTTTTATCTCTATCCTTTTACCAAATTTTTACTTTAAATATATCGTATTATAAACATTATACTAATAATAAAAATATATATCGATTATTGATAATAAAAATAATTATCGATCATTAATAAAATATATGACGTTAATTAATTATCCAAATATTCAATTGTATCCTGTGGCATTAGCTTATATAGCAGTAGCTATTTATGTAAACAATGGAATACATCGTGCAGTTGTATTTCCCGGAACGTGTTTATTAGGATAGGAGTAACAACAAAAGAGCAAGTGAAAAATAAACACAACAAAAGGATGAAGAAACATTTGTTGCCATAATTGAAAACAAGCAGTTCTTTTGATTCTTTTGGTTCTTTACAGGTGCCATTATGTCATTACGCAGTATGTAAACGCAAACATTCTAAACCAAAGTGACAGAGGGTGAGAATACATTGATCCTTCCCTTTCGCTTTTTCCTCAATTTCATCGTCAAAATATCCCGCAATGTAACGTTCCTTTCTCACACAATCAATGACTTATTAAAACAGGTGAAAAAAAAGCACTAAACATATGACACGTTTGCGCGCATGTTTATACGCATGTTTACCACGAAATTGATATTTCTAAAATACGTGTCCAATAATAAATCATGTGTTACCGAATGGTTGTTTTTCTCGGTACGTTTCATTCCCTCTCCCCCTCCATCCCTCCCACAACCCACCACCTTATTAAAGAGCGTTTGTTGTGGAATGTGGCGTCTTACCTAAGATGATCTTAAGGTGCTTGAACCTGGTCGTGCAATCCTTCTTCACGTCCTGGATTTTGAGTGTAGACTTTTTGACGTCTACGTGAAGTTTTTTGCTGAACATGGTGCCGGCGGCGGCCGTGGTAATGAAACCCGTGGTCGCGCGCTCGCGCAACGGTCCACATGGATAATGTCAGGCGCACGTTCCTCGCGGATGTCAGGTCGCCGTATGCGTCGACCCAAGCTCGCACCAGTTTCCCCGTTTGCGCCCGAAATGTCGCGATATCGACGCACGCACGCCTCCACCCTCGCGTTCCTTCGAAATCACTCGCAATGCCTCGCGATCACGCGGCGGCCATTTTGACGTGAGGCGCGCGCACTCTGTCACACGCGGGGCAATGACATCATTCCCTTTCCCCCCTTCCCCGCACCCCGAATTCCGCCCTCTCCAATACCCTAAGATTTTTTTTACTTTTCGATTATTTCATATTATTAATTGTAACGATTAATTAATAGAGATGAAGATAGTCGCGGACATCGAAATTAAGCGATATATTTATTTTGTAAATCTAACAAAACCAACTTTCTATAAAAAAAATCGAAATTAATTTTTTAAGCTGCTTCTGTTTATTTCATTTCAATTTGTTTATCTCAATACTTTTGTTGATATTCTGCATTTTTATTTTGATACACGTGACTAGCTTCACATTGAACCTGTCGCTAAACTAGACTTTGGTCCTTTTTTTTATTAACTAATTCGCTTGTACTTTGTCATTGTTATTATTATTAGTAGTGGTGGTATTTAGAATTGTAAATTAATTTTGGTATGGCTTGTACTTTTATATTTGGTACTTGTTAGGAAGTTTTCTACTTTATCCGTAGCAGGGTTTAGTTTGTTAGTTTCATAGGGATATTATAGATAGAGTCCGTAAGACCTTGTATTTTTTTCATTGTTTTTATTAAAGAAATATAAAAGTAACCGATGTAACTGCTTCAGACTATTTTCTCAATGTTGGGAAATTATTTAACATTAAAATAACTGAGTGTTAATCAATAGTTCTAAAGCATTTTTATGAAACGCGTTTTCGAGATGGTAAAAAAACGCGTTTCGTTAATTCGCTTAAAACTGATTTAAAGATTCCAGATTTTTAATTGATTCTTTATAGAGGTAAATTCTCCCATATCTGAAAAATGGTCTGAATCTATTGTAAAGCATTAAATTTACATCATCATAATAATAATTACAAAAACACTAACTCCGTGACTGCAGACATGCCGCGTCACCTTCAAACGCCCGAACTCCGTGAGTATAGCATTGGCGTTACGCATTGAAGTATTGGTAGCACTGCACTAAAGACCTTTTCCCGCGTGAATATCATATCTCGCAGTACTTCGGTCGAAAAACGGTAAAATCGGTTGCATTTTTAACTTCGTAAAGTGCGAATCATAAAGTGTGAAATAGATTATTTGATTTAGGTAATATTTGGATCGGGATGCTAAAATAATTGTGTTTAATCAATGAAATAATCAGTTTAACTTTAGGAACGGAAAAGAAAAAAAAAAAATTTCGAAACGAATTCTATACATTTTCTTTTTTTTTCTTTTTTTTTTGTTTTTATTTTCATTTTCTTTTTTCAAAGTAGATGTTTACTAAAATCTGAAATTACGCTTATTAAAATAATTGTAGAAATTGAATAATTTTATTTGAATAAAACTGTGTTGTCGAGTCGGAAAAGTTTAATTAGTCAAGAACTTTTAAATATTCGGTAGGAAATATATTATTAATTTTTAAATTTAAACTTTATTTTAACATTACTATATACATATATATGTTTAAATTGTTTAATTTCTTTGATAATTTTTAATAATTATTGTAATCGGTATTAAATACGAATTGAAAAATCGTTATTTTTTCATTTTATGCAGTAAAATAACCTATTTTTAGCTGATAAAGAAGTAGATTGAACCAAATAAGAGAATATAATGTTTAAATTGAAAAGAGTATTTTCTTTGTTATACTTAATTTATGTTGCATTTTATTTTTTTCATACTATAACATTAACAACATTTAAAATTATTAATACTTTATAGGTTATCTGCAAACAAACTGATCTCAAGCGCAAATATTCAGCATGTATTCAAAAAGTAAAAAACGTAAGTTTATTGCATCTATTTTGTTTAATAATGTTATATATGAAACAATTACAAAGTTTAATACTAAAAAGATTATTTCTTGTTGTAATTGTTACTCTGTTTGTACTATTAGCTGATGACAAAGATTCAGTTAATTAAATATTATATAATCTCTGAAATTGAGAGATTTTTTTAAATAATGTAATAATTAACATTTATGGCATCAACTCAAAAATTTTTCAATTGGAACTTCTTATATGTTGTTTCTTTAATAAATATTTTTGTGTTTTTTCTCTAAACTGTTAAAACTTGGTTGGTTTTGAAATGAAACATACCAAATATATTGAATGATATAGAACTTGTGTATTGAAGTAGACATTTTTGAACTTTAATCATTTAGACAAAAAAATTTTCATTTATTAATATTGAAATAATATTTTTTACTCTATAGAAAAAAATGATGGAATATTTTATTTCTACTTTTTCGAAATAAATACTTTTAGCTTACAAATACATTAGTATATGATTATTGAACTTATATACTGATTTTACTACAATGTACATATTATAGGAAGCAAAAGGAAAAATGAAATGAATAGTATTTCTGAATTTGTCAATTTGATAAGAGAAGCAAGTAAATGTACTAAAAATGTACCACCATCTAATACAGATCCTGATTATAAAAATTATAATCAAAATCCCCTTTATTTTGTACCTTTTGAAAAACAGGGAATATGGTTTAAATGTTTATACGTATTGCATCTATGTCATTATGATGATCTGGCTTTTGAAACTGATAAAAGGCAACAAGAAATGTACAAAGCTAAATGTACGTTATTATCATTGTGCAATTTTAGTGTTGCACATTATATAGCTATAAAATATTATTAAATTAATTTTGCTTAATTGTATTAGTTTCCAAGATATATGAGATGTATAATTCAAAGTGTCCAGACAAAAATAGAAATTATACCAATTACTGATATTTAAAGAAGAAATAATTGACCATTAGGAAGAAATGTTGTCATACAAAACAACAAGTCAAGGGCAAATAATAAATTATCTATTATCATATATATATATATATATATATATATATATATATATATATATAGAATACAGTTTTTTAATGTAATAAAAATTTATACAAGATGGAAGAAATAAATTTACGTTTCGTTATTGCTTTTTACTGATACATTATTACTTATATTATAATTTATATAATATATATATATTTTATCATGAATTTATAATAATTCATGATGTATAGTTATATTTATTGGATTACAGCTTCAATATATTAACTTATTTTTAATGGTGTATTATGCTACTAAATATTGCCACATAGGAAATATATAATGGCATGAAAGTAGTGGACAAATTGGGACCCGCGGGACTGTTCTGTTTTGACAGAAGCAAGTTAAAAGTAAGTCATCTAAAAGTTAGCTAAATTAATGTCGTGAATGTTGCGCGAGGTGCAAGTGGTAATGCCTAATCTATTTAGTGACAAAATGTAGGGCCAGGGTGGCCTTGTCGATCGCAGTATGTGTATCAAGTTTCTTCAGTCTAGTAGGCTGAGCAAAGTTGTCTGAGCGGGAAACGGGCCTGATACTCATGAATGGGCCTGTGGTCCCAAAATCCTCGCACGACATATGGCCTCTTCTTCGGTGTCTATGCATGCGTGCCCCGAATGGTTACTCATATCGGGTGAATATGAAAATTGAAACATTCAAACTTTCGCGTTTCTGTTCATTTTCTCTTTTTTTTTATTTCTCTCGCTTTCTTTCCTTCTCTCTCTCTCTCTCTCTCTCTCTCTCTCTCTCTCTCTCTCCCTCTCTTTAAAACGAGTTACGCCGCTTATAATTGTTATTGCTTTAAATTTGAAAGCGTCAGTTATTTGTGACGCGGATGCAGACGGAGAGGCAAAATATTTTGAGGAATTATCTGCACGGGATCAATGTAAAAAATTGATGCTCATGTTAACGCGATTCCCTTTGCACTTGGTATCTTTTTCTCGACGGTCTGCTTAGTCCTCTTTTTCTATCTTCTCTTTTTCTTAGGCCGATTACAACGAGCCATTTGTCTTACGATTCGTACACGTCACATCGTAGTTTCGGTTCGCGGATCCCACCGGATATCGGCCATCGACCGCACCCGACTCTACTTCCTTTCCGTTATTTGGACTTTTTTTTTTGCGGAAACGACGCGAAATGTAAATCAAATCTACCAGACATTAATACTAGCTAAATCAAATTCGAATTTTTTTTCTTGATTCCATATTATACTTGAACAATATTCGAGGTTTGTTTCGATTGAATTGTTTTAAAAGTTACATATACATTGGGTTAGAGATGATAAGTACTTGGTATCTCAAAAATTCTGTATTAGAAGACTACACTTACAGTAATTTGCTCAGTTCAGTCCGCTAAATTTTAAGTTCTTGTTAAATCAGTTGGGCTAAATAAACTTCTGTTTGGGTAAATTAAAAACTATAGTTGCGAGAACTTGTTCAATTGCAACTTACATTTTTAGTTGGTCTTTTTTTGACAAATCCATGTAACTTAGTTGGAATAACTAAATATCTCTGACTTGTATCCAAATTACTTTGTTGTTGTTGGTTAGTGACCTTTCGAATACAAATGCCATTTATTGCTTTCTAATAGTATATGTTTTATTTTATAGTTTGAACTGTTTCCAAATTGGCAGGACAAGTGTAATTGAAATATATTTAAGTGCGTTCGCGTAAAATGTGTTTTACAGTTTAAAAAAGGAGCGGTACACAAAGTTGTGGCGAAGTGAACGAGTCTTGAAGGACTTTGATGTTGAAAAAGAGTTGTTGAAGTGGCAGGCAGCCGGGCCCACCGAAGGGCTCTGTTGATGAAGATTTGACGAAGCAGTTATGTTTAATCGGCGTTGGCCCGCATCAGGTTGATCGGAGACCCCCCAGCCGGGTGTGCCGAGACCCGGTGGGTCCGTCGGCCGGCGGAGGGGAGGGTGTACACGCGTTGCGCGGAGGGGCCGTGTCGTGTACCAAGCCAGAAGAGACTAAGAGGCTGCGGCGGTACCGAACGGCCGAACAATGGAGGCGGGATGCTCATTTGTCTGCGGCTATTGTTGTTCGCTCGGCCGGAAATACGAGCCCGGCTCGCTCCTTCTCTCTTCCTCTATCTCGTCTACCCCTGCACCCTCATCCCTTTTGCCCCCCCCCCCCCCCCACCCCACCCCCATCCCCTTTTAAGGCTTCCTTTTTGAGCTCGCTTCGTTTTCTTATTTTCTCGTTTCCTTACTTCTACACCTCCCCCGCCCCCGCCCCCCGCC